>JAHWFP010273193.1:1800-51848 GCA_023313725.1 Lithobius niger
ATAATAATAATAATAATAATAATAATAATAATAATAATAATAATAATGTAGGTTCGTTGCAAACGCAACCGCAATGGCAAGGACCTGGTGGTCACTAACTTCCATCCGATGTTAAAAACTAAAAAATTTTAAATTGCAAAAGTTTAAGAGTTTAAAACGATGATGATGGCTCGACTGCATAGGAAGGGTAGATGGTATTGGGTTGGGATCACGAATGCCTTACCACCAAGGTTAGACCTACCAGGGACACAATGGTCCCCGATGGCATCGCCAAACGTGAGGGACAAGTGAGGGGAAAGCCGGGTTTCATTGTCAATGTTTCTTAAAATAATAAAAAAAATAATAAAATAGAATAAATGTAAATCGTAGTATAAAGCTTGGCCAACACCAATTGTCAATATTAGTAAAGATAATAAAAATTAAAATAATAATAATAATACAAAAAGCATCTAAGAAAAAGTTAAAATACTATAATGGTCGCTTAACGAACGCATTTAGAGGTTCCTTAAGGAGCAATCTGCAAAAACCCAATAAGGTGTTTGCACATACGGTTTCTGAGCTCAGGGCATTCCAAATTTTGGCGACGCGTAGTGAAAAAAATTCATTCTACAGTCCGTAATGGAACCCTGAATAACGAGTTTCCATTGGTGCCCCCTAGTGAAATGGGTCCTCCGGCACGACGTCAAAGAATGGAAGATCAACAGGATTAATACCATGCAATATCTTATAAGTTAAAATCAAATCGGACCTGATCCTACGTAGTTCCAGTGAGCCTAAGCCGCACCTGGAAAGTCTATCCTGATAGTGTAAATCACGCAGCCCAGGAAGTTTTTTGCTTGAATGCCAGTGCACAGATCTTCTGGCAATGCAGAGACGATTTCAAATCATTATTAAACCAAACGCTCAAATCCCTTACTTCTTTAACAGATGGGAGATTAATATTATTAATGGAGTAGTTATAACAACCGTTTAACTTTCCAGTGCGGAATGAGAGACATTTACGTACCGAAAGTGGTACTTGCCAGGTATCAGGCCATGTTTTAACATACAAAATTTCATTTGCCAACGCTACAGATGGGCCGAGGAACAGGTTTTCTGCACCAATCTTAATATCGTCGGCGAACTTGTAGCCGAAAGTATTTCCATTTGTAAGATTTAGATCATAAATGTAAAGAACAAATAAGAGTGGACCGAGCACTGATCCCTGTGGGACGCCACGTATGGTCTTAACCACCGATGAGCGAACATTTTCAACTACCACCTGTTGAGTGCGATTTTGGAGAAAAGCTTTGAGCCAAGACCAAAGTTTGCCGCTGATACCATAGCTACTTATTTTGAACAGAAGTTTGCGATGGATAACCATCTCAAAAGCTTTCTTAAAGTCAAAATATATCGTATCGCAGGGTGCTCCTACGTCGGAAGTGGATGTCCAGCGGTCAAGTACCAATAATAATTGGTGGGATGCTGACCTGCCAGGGAGGAAACCAAACTGGTCTCCACCAACAATTGAAGTTTGCTCAAGAAAATTTATAATTGTATCTCTTAAAATTGACTCCATCACTCTACAAATCACAACAATAAGGGAAATAGGTCGGTAGTTTAAAGGGTCAGAGGGGGAACCCTTCTTAAAAACAGGAACCACCAATGCAGTGCTCCAGATCGAAGGAAGTATCTCTTGTTCAAAAGAGCAAGGGAAAAGTCTAGAAAATGGGTAACTAATTTCACAACAAATCTGTTTCAATAAAAAGGCCGAAAGTCCGTCTGGACCACATGAGAAACTTGTTTTCAAAGCATTAATAGCACGATAAACAATACTTTCTGAGAAGAGAACCTCGCAGCAATCCTTGCAATGGGTATCATATGGAGGAAAGAAGGTGCATTGTTTCCATCATCTATGACAGAATTTGATGCAAAGATTTCACTAAGTGTGTTGGCTTTGTCTTGTTTATCAGTTTGATAGGTGTCATCAAGTTTGAAGGGTGGGATTGACCTTGAAGTTTTTACTTTACGCCTATAGAACTTGAAAAGAGCATTTTTATCCCCCGAACGAAGTATTTGTTCCTCTGCTGAACAATACCATGCTTCTACAGTGCTGGAGTACAGCTTGCGAGTGGTGTTGTAGATTGCAAGATTATCACTGTTTGGATTTGCTTTATAAGCTTTCCAAAGTTTTAATTTACGATTTTTCAATTTGACAATATGTTTGGGTTGCCTATTTCTAGAGTACTGGTGCGTTGGTTTTTCCCTGAAAGAGTCTATGTGGCTTTTGAGAAGCGTGTGGAAACACTCCCATACTTGTTCCACATTTTTATCTGAAGGAAAACCAAGTTCTTCCAGTTAATATTTGACAGCGAGTCTCTGAGCCTGAAATAATTTATTTTTCCTGGCCGGTGAGGTTCAATGCCAGAAACCTGTTGATCTCGGGCAAGAAAAGCTCTGTTTACCTTAAACGAAATGGTACAGTGGTCACTGTTACCAAAGTGGTCGCCCACTGTAACATTAAAAACGACAAGGTCTTCCTGTGTGAAGATCAGGTCCAAAATGTTTTCTCCCCTAGTTGGCTCCTCCACATGTTGTGCGAGACCGAGCAAAGCGGTCTCATCCAGAAACAGGCGGTAATGACTATCTCCAGCGGAATTTCTCTCCCAATCAACTATGGACAGATTGAAGTCGCCTAATATGATGTTGAAATGCCCTTGGCTCATTGCACCCGTGATAAAATTGCATGTTGCAAGAATAAGATCCTCATCCCGGCTGTCTGGCAGGTAGCATAAAATAAAAGTTACCCTAAGACTTAAACCACCAATTGCCAAACCCTCAGACACAGGTGAAACCCTTTCGACAACAACAGGGTATTCAGGACGATGGAGAACCCCCCTCTACTCCCACGATCTCTTCTAATGACCTCATAAGTTTTTTAATCTGAGATCATGCTATCAGTTACTCCCTGATGTAGCCAAGACTCCACCACAAAGATAAAATCGTAATACCCTAGACCAAGTAAATTCTTAAAACTACCAAGATTCTTAACAATACTGCGTGCGTTTAACAAGATGCAAGCGGGGTCATTTCTGTAATGCAGTGTTGATTCAATGTTGGGGACTTCCTGAGGAAGATGGATATCTAAAATTTCGTCCTGTAAAATTGCTTTGCTTTTGCTTCTCAGGATCCCCCCCCCCCCCCAGTATTCGCCTCCGGTAAAGATAGATTGTGAAAAAATGAAAATTAAAAATGCAGGTTGATCGCAGATTGTGTTTTGTGCTGGGATGCCATCACTGTCGAAATTAAGGATGTATTTTTAAAAGACGAAGATCCAGTTGGTCAAATCAAAACAGAACAAAATAAACTAACCAAGAAATTTTTTCTGGAAAAAAATCAAAACACAAATGGTGACGTGTGTTTGTGTAATTCATGTTTCAAGAAGTGCATGGCAACCAGTGACAGAAAACCTTGTGAAAGTGCTAAAGGAAAAAAAAATTCTGATGTTGAAGCTGTGCTAATCAACAAAATTGACTGCCTTATGGACTGCATTAAGACGACTGCCGGACTGGCACGAATTGAAAACGAACTGATGTTCGGGGGGATGGATGCGGAATTGGAGAAGCTAAATTTAAATCTCAGGGACATAAATGCAAAATTAAGCGAAAGCACTAATGTACAGACAAATGTATGCAATGATACGACTACAAACAGTGCACGTCAATGTGCATCACCAGATGCTAGTACTACCATAAAAACTAGAAACTTTGAGGACTTGTTTCTTGCCACAGTTGATAAAGTGCAGGACTCACATCGTGCCAGCTTAAGTCTTCTGGGAGAAAAGCTAGAAAATGTGATACTGGAAAACAACTTAGACCTACTTACGTATTTAGACCAAAGGCTAAACAAGATCAACGCTACAGGAAGCAGTAACTGTATGGAGAAAGGTCATTTCGTACTTACTACGTACCTTGCAAAACAACCAAGTGGACCAGTGGAGCTGATCTCTTCACACTTGGGTGTCGTCCAGGAGAAAAATAGAAAAAACTCTGAAGACGGGGAAAATTGCAAATTGAAAGACGTACATTCAAGCGACGTATTTCCAGCATCACAAGCACTGCACAAAAATATTACACTGCGTAAGAAATCCGCCAAGCCTTCTTGCTTAGCTGGGAGGGCATCACCGGCTACGTTGAGGAAATTGGAAAAATCAAATCCAACTACAGGTAATTTTCCTAAAATAACTGATATCTGAACCTGTGGACGACCCCCGTATCAGCAAACAGCAAATACTGGGAGATTTGGGACTAAGGACGATTTTGTGCCGGGTGAACTTTTGGTGATTGGGGATTCACATGCTAGGAAGATAAAGTTAAAGGCACGGAAATGTAAAACATTTGTATACCCTGGGGCCAAACTGGAAAATATTACTGAGCAACTACCAAGCATCTTGAGCAGCGCATCTTCCTCCCCCACGATTGTGGTTTTTGCAGGTAATAATAACTATCCCGAGGATTCGCCTCAGACAATCATTGAAAAAATGACTGAAATAATAAAAGTTGTAAATGAAAGAAGAGCGGCAGCGAAAATATTCATTGTCGGCCTGTTACCAAAAGAAAAATTTAAACTGGAGATCCTGTGGAAGCTCAATATGAGATTAAAAGAACTTTGTGTAAAAATGGGCCGCTCACTTGGGGACGTTTGTGGTGTGATCCTGAATCTTAGGGGCTTAGCGAGTGATGGAGTTCATCTTACTTCCCAAGTGTAAGTCATGTGTGATGCAGGTGTTAAACGATTTTATAACCAGGCAGAATGACACTGTTCGAGGAGAGTATTTTAACTACGACTGTGTGGATCCTTTCAAAGACTTTAAGCTTTGTAACTCTAAATAAGAGTTTAATAGGCATGACAGAAAACTATACACAACAGTTATAATTTAAACTTTACATAATAAGAAAGTTGGACAGTTAGCATCTTAGGGCTGCTCACGTAGGAGGCTGAGTTGGAAGTCAGTCTTCCTCAAAACGTTCGTGACGTCGCCTTCCAACTGGTTTATTTACTTCCGGATTCCTGGCCTGGAACTTTCTCGGAGTTTCTTCTCCAGGAAACCGGTACTGCCCATGTGTGACATTTCACTCAATGTTGACTCAGGAACTGGGGATTGGTGTGCAAGGTCAATAGCTCCTGAAGTCACAAACATGATTAATTCAAACAAATCATGGCGCCGTTCATTTCTGAACAAGCTGACAATTTCCCCCTCTGACTGAAGGAGGTTTACCTGGAAACAAAAACATTTAATTTATTAGTCAACAAGATGCAAACTGTCGCATCTTCGGACTGGAAGTGATGGCGGCGACATCATCCACGTATACAATTAACAGACATATTTCTTTGCCTTCTCTGAGGAAAAATACGCAAGCGTCGGAGCGACACCTCTTCAAGCCATTCTTCTGCATCTCCTCGGCGAAACGTGTGTACCACCTTCGTGCACTTTGTTTTAAGCCATAGAGGCTACGGATTATACGACATACTTGGTGCTCATGACCTTGAACAATGAACCTTTCATGTAGATTTGCTCTCCGTCTCCTAGGAAATCGTTCAAGTAGGCAGTTTTTATGTCGTACTGATCTATATAGTAACCTTTCTGGACGGCTACTGAAATTAAAAGTCTGATGGTGGAAAGTCCGGCGACAGGTGCGTAAATTGCTTGGAATTCGGCTCCATATTTTTGTGCAAATCCTTTTGCCACTAGGCGTGCTTTGTAGCACTCTATTTCGCCTTTGGCATTCTTCTTTATTTTTAACACCCACTTGCTTCCTATAGTGTGGGCGCCCTCTGGTAGATCCACTAGCTCCCATGTTCCGTTTGCTATGAGAGATCCGTACTCGTCATTCAGGGCTGTTCTCCATTGGTTTGCTTTCGGACTGTTCATGGCTTCAGTTACAGTTCTCGGTTCTTGAGGAGTAGCATTCAATGCAAAAACATAGTCATCTTCCGTTTTCTTGAAATCATTAGAGGCTTCGGTAAAAACGGCATTGTGAGTTGTGTCCCCCTCTGACGAAGTCTTCTGGTGGATTTCTGGGACAACTATCCCTTCTCTTAGGGCGCGACTTCTGGTTAGTCGAACTTCTGGGGTCTGAACCATTGGCTGCGGCACTTGCGGTCGAGGTGAAACTAGGGTAGGTTGAAGTTGTAGTGGTTCGACCTTGTCTTCAACTTCCGTTGGATTGAATGACAAGTCAATAATTAGCGAATCTAGGTCTTTACCATTTTGGACTTCATTGTTGTCGGCCAGTCTGGATGAGCCTAGTACATCCTCTTGGAAGGTTACACTTCTGCTAACAATTATCTTCTTATTATAAATGTCATATAGTCTGTACGCTCTGGATTGTTGATCATAGCCGATCATTATGCATGGAATTCCACTAGCATCTAGCTTTGAACGTTTCAATGGTGGTTTGAGCGCAAAACAAAGACAACCAATTGCTCTAAAATATTTTACCGTGGGTTTATATTTCGTGTTTTCCCACATTTGTCTTGGTGTCCTAAATTTGTTTCTTACATTAGTACAGTGATTGCGAATGTAAACTGCAGTATTTACTAATTCACCCCAAAACTTTGTTGGTAATTTTGCCTGGACTAATGTTGCTCGGACCAACCTCATTATCGTCAAATTCTGCCTCTCTGCAATTCCATTGGAGGAAGGGGAGTAAGGGGGGGAGAACTGGTGTTTAATTCCATTTTGCAACATGAAATCTTCCATACATTTTGATTCATATTCCCTCCCGTGGTCAGATTGAAAAACCTTTATTCTGCAACCCGTTGCGACTTCAGCTTTGAGTTTATATTGCTTAAATTTTTCAAACAATTCATCCTTCGTTTTCAGGAACGCTACCTGAACAAATCGACTTTTGCCATCAATGAATGTTGCAAAATAATAAGAGCCTGCCATTGTTGGGGTAGGAAACGGCCCAACAATATCAGAGTAAACAATACTTAAGCGCTCGGGTATGCGATCTGCATTGATAGTTTTAAAAGGCTTTGTTTTTATGTTTCCTTGGAGACAGTCACTACATGCATTTGGTCTTGGTTTTATTAATGATTTATGGCAAAAACCACGTAGTGCATTTGATTTGGCCATTTTCTTTAACGTTAAAGCTGAAACATGCGTAAACCTCCTGTGCCACACGTAAGTGCTTTTATTGAAGACACCTTGCTTTAACTTTATTTGCCTGGCATGCTTGTCGGCATTTTGCGTGCAGGGAAATGTGGGCACTTGACCTACGTCAGAGTTAGGCTTTAAGTTAGTTTGATACGCTGGCTGGTTAACACTGGCTTGAGCAAAAGTTTTACTACTCTTTTCACTTGACTCTAATTGTATTTGCGACAGGTTTCCACTCTTTAAACTTGATACTAAACTGTATGACCGAGTTATTTTTGGGTCATTAATTATAAATAATCCGGCAATATAACTTGCTGATGCTATTAGACGGTCTGTCTTTTTCAGAATTATTTCACAGCGATCTTGATCAAAAACTATACGGAGGCCGGCTTTCATTGCTTGTCCTACAGAAAATAAATTCACTTCGAATTCGGGTAAAAATAAAGTTCTTTGCATGGAAAGTACTACACCATTTGTGTCTATTTTTACAACACCTTCTATATTTGTCGAGACTGGGTCAGCCTTCGTTGCACATTTTACACTTTCAGTTTCAATGTTATACGTGCTTGCAAACCAATTTTTATTGCAGGCTATATGCCGCACTGAACCGGAATCGACCACTAGTGCATTTTTTAAATTCCATCCTGTTTTGCTGCGTATGCTCTTACGTTAACATACTTTGCATACGTGAAACATGACACACTTTCCTTACTTGCAGAAATTTCTCTTTGAGAATTATTATGATTACCACGCCACTTGCTTCGTCCTCGGCCACGTCCTCTTCTTTGGTCTCGGGGTGGGGCTGGAGAGCTGCAGTTACTGAACTTGTGATTTTTTCCGCCGCATCTGTAGCACGTGATGTCGGATTGAATCTGCTGTCCTCTCGGCTGCTGTCTTTGATTTGCGTAGTAAGTCGTCTCTGAAACAGTTTTATTTTCAGACAATGCAATTTGTTTAGACTCGTGCATTATTAATAAATGTTCTATGTCTTCACATTTAAGTTTTTCATCCTTCTTTAAAGGTGCTAAGTAACTTGTTATTAAGTTGTCATAGGAAACTGGTAAGCCTAGTATAATGTAGCATGCTTTCTCTTCATCGTCAATGGTTTTACCGGTTTGGGCTATGCTTTCAAATATAGTCCCGATTTTTCCCAAGTATTCACTTATTGACATATCACTAGTTTTATGCAAGTCGTGCAACTGTCTTCGTAGCGACAAATACCTCAAAATATTGGAGGGTTCGTATCTATCTTTTAGATGCTTCCATATTTTTGATGCGTCAGTTAAATTTCTTGGCACTTGAACCTTGACGTTATCTACAGCTAGCAATATTAGGCCAGATGCTTTTTCGTTAGCTAGTTCCCATTTTGCTAATTCCCTTTTGTCAACAGGTTTATCTTTTCCTGACATCAACATATTCCAAACGCCCTGGTGCTTAAGCAACGCTTCTACCCTGCCTGACCAAGTAGCATAATTCTTCCCATCCAGAAGCTGTAAATTTTGGATACTAGACATTTTTAAAGCTGCTTCTGCCATCATTAAACTTCAGCTAGTACACACCTAGGCTACGTGTAAACCCTTTAAATTACTCCGGCGGGATTACTTTCATTCTTCTTAGTTTAAAAAAACTTTGACACGCCATTCTATACTGTTTGGCTGGACTTCGCAACCGCTGACAATATTTTGTACTTGCCTTTTAGGTCCTGCTGCCTGTCCTTTGACGCTGTCGTGTTTTCTGCCATTTTGGAACATCTTTCCCAATCTTGTCGTGGCTCCAGTCTTGACTTGACAGTGAATACCACTGCATACGAGTATTATTTCCGAAGAAATACTGATGAATAGCGCCCGAACATTTTTCGTATTAGGTTTGGGAAGTGAATTAATATTTTTACGTTTTGCCTAAAAATTCACACGCTCCTGTTACCACTTGTTAGAGGTGAGTATTTTAACTACGACTGTGTGGATCCTTTCAAAGACTTTAAACTTTGTAACTCTAAATAAGAGTTTAATAGGCATGACAGAAAACTATACATAACAGTTATAATTTAAACTTTACATAATAAGAAAATTGGACAGTTAGCATCTTAGGGCTGCTCACGTAGGAGGCTGAGTTGGAAGTCAGTCTTCCTCAAAACGTTTGTGACGTCGCCTTCCAACTGGTTTATTTACTTCCGGATTCCTGGCCTGGAACTTTCTCGGAGTTTCTTCTCCAGGAAACCGGTACTGCCCATGTGTGACATTTCACTCAATGTTGACTCAGGAACTGGGGATTGGTGTGCAAGGTCAATAGCTCCAGAAGTCACAAACATGATTAATTCAAACAAATCATGGCGCTGTTCATTTCTGAACAAGCTGACAATTTCCCCCTCTGACTGAAGGAGGTTTACCTGGAAACAAAAACATTTAATTTATTAGTCAACAAGTTTTGTCTTGGTCCAGGCTGCGATTTTGTTAATAAATCGGCAACATTTGATTTTGTGGGGATGTAAAGTATTTCCACACTTTTGTCTTCTATTCGTCACGCGTTCATTTCTGAACAAGCTGACAGACACAAACGTCAATAACCAGGGAAACTTAAAAAAAATAATGGGACTTGCCACACATCTAGGTTGTTATGTTTCCCGGAACAAATTCATGGAACGCCACCATGCAATATCATTAGATGTTCTCTGGTAAATGCCAGAAGTATCAAGGGCAAATTGCCTTTGCTTAAGTGCTTGCTCTCTGGTGACAATATTGATATGTTATTCAACGCGGAAACTTGGTTGGACGAAAGTGTCTTGATCAAATGTTGGTACACGGCCTGCCATACAGAGTGCTTCGTAGGGATAGAGGGTCATTGGCAGGGGGGGGGGGTTTTGGTGATTCATAAAATTACAATACCTGTTTCTCTGGTGGCCGTTTCCACAAATGTCGAGACAATGTGTTTCGATGTTGGGCATCACATTTGTCGAGTAAACTTAGGATACATCCCACAAAACTCTGTCCACGAGGATATTATAAACATGGTTAAGTTTTTTTGGGGAAATTTATCTGCTTTAGTTCCAAACGTAGAGGTGGGGGATTTTAATATGTCAAAAATTGATCGGAAGACATGGACGTGTTGTTCCTCGTTTCAACAGATTTTTCTGAATGGTGTTTCAAAAATGGGTTACACACAGCTTGTTAAGGAACCGACCAGAGGCAAAAGGATCTTGGACTTGATCATGGTGGATGTGGAGAGAGTTGTGATTGATGTCGTGGTAGATGATGTCCTTGGCACCAGTGACCACAACTCTGTTTCGTTTGGAATTGTTGGACCGGAGGCGGTACGTTCTAGAGAGGCATAAAAAATTGGGCAGTGTAGCAAAATAAACTTTAAGCTTCTGAAACATATTTTGGGATTAACAAACTGGGATTCAATTCTTGGGGATGAGGTTGATTGTGAGGGTTTGTGGGTTGCTTTTCACTCCTATCTTGTTGCTGTTGTGCAGGGTTGTACCACTGTGAGGCAGAAGCAAGGGGCATCAAATTGGGCATATCCCGGATACATTCGGAAGCTTTTTGTAAAGAAACTACGACTGTGGAGGAGGTACAGAACCAACAAATGTGCCGAAAGTCTTTCTGCATACAAGTCTCATTGCAGGCTGGTGTTAGACTCCTTAACTGGATTCGAAACTCAGAGGGAATTACATGTCATTGCAGAGGGAAATCCTTCATCGCTCTTTAGGTTCCGCAGAGAACAGACTAGCGCATCTCGTAAGCTCCCACCCGTATATATGGACCAAAAATTGTTGACTGACGATTTGGCTAAGGCTGATTTACTAAATAAAACATTTGTAGCAAATTTTACTAATGACAATGGCATTCAGCTGGCTTAAAACATTGCTGTGGCACATAAATTTTGCAGTGTAGCAGTCGATAATGGTACGATTGCTTCTGCCCTTCCCCAGGCAAAAAACAGCAAAGCTGTGGGCCCTGATGGCTTATCAGCTTTTTTATATAAAGCAAATGGCTAATGAGATAACGTATCCGCTAAAGAAGATTTTCAATAAATCCTTGAAAACAGGTAAATTGCCTAATATGTGGAAGACTGCAACTGTCATTCCAATCTTTAAGAAAGGGAATGCAGTCTTGCCAGGCAATTCGTTGACATTTGTGTTCCCTGCAAGATATTGGAGAGGATTGTGCGTGACAAAATTATATCTTACCTCAGAAGTGAGGATCTCTTGAATAATGACCAATTTGGGTTTCAGGCTGGTAGATCGACTACACTTCAGTCGCTGGTCAGTCTCGATGATTGGTCGACGCATCGTGATGCAGGTATATCCACCGACGTCATTCTTACAGATTATGCTAAGGCATTAAAGCTCTCAAATTTGGGTATTGGAGGTGTCCTCTTGAAGTGGATTGGCGATTTTCTTGAGGGTAGAACTCAGGTGGTGCGTGTGGGTAAGTCTGAAGCACCGCCAAGAGAGGTCACTAGCAGGATGTCCCAGGGTTCGGTTTAGGGCCCACTACTATTCTCCATCTACATCTCGGATCTGCATTCTAATGGAAATGGCACATGTATGCCAAAGTTTGCGGACGACATCAAGCTGTATCGTTACATTAATGACCAGGTCGACCATGAGAAATTGCGCGATTCCCTGCATTCAGTAGGATGCTGGTCGAATGTTTGGCAACTAGCTCTTGCGGGCGATAAATGTAAAGTGTTCCATGTGGGATCTTCAAATAAATTTAAAATATATGAAATTGCCGGTCGGAAAATAAAACATGAGTTGACATGTAAAGGACCTTGGTGTGTGATTTTGTAGCAGCTTAAAGTGGTCTACACATTCTGCTCAAATTGTCAAATCAGCCCGACAGAGATCTGTCATTGTCCGTCGATGCTTCTCGTCTGGGGATCGCACGACGCTTTTCTGGGCATTCTGCGTTTTTGTTAGACCCATCCTGGAATACGCCTCCCAGGTCTGGTCGCCAAATTTTGTAAAGGACATAAATCTGGTTGAGTCGGTCCAGCGATCATTTACGAAGAGGCTGTGAGGTTTATCAAATTGTTCACATAAGGAACGTCTGCGATTGTTGGGGGCTGACACTCTGGAATTGCGCAGGCTCAAACTTGATTTAACACCTTGACCTTTCTGATGCTACATAACATGGTGGATTTTAATGACGGGTATTTTTTTGAGCTGACGAGTGTGACTAGGGGGCACTCGATGAAACTGGTGGAGAGGAGTTTCTCCATGACATGTCGGCGCCAGTTTTTTCGTTTAGGGTTGTGAAGGCCTGGAACTGTTTGCCAAATCATGTGGTAACGGCCACCAGTGTTGCATCTTTTAAGGCAAAACTATCAAAGTTAAATATCCATCTCCTGTCTTTTACCCATTACTCATTAGATTAGTTTGGCGGGTCTTTTTAGGCAATTTTATTTGAACAACCATCTTTTGTCGTTTCATCATTCTTTTAAAATTTGTGGGCGGGTGTAAATGACCTTTTATCGGCCCTGCCCTGTCCAGTCGTGATTTTTTTTTGCACGACGAATGAATTATTTATTTATTTATTTATTTATTTATTTACCTAGCATGATTAATGATGAAAAGGAATCATTATCATGCGTGATGTAAATGAGTAATGAGAAAAAATCAGCGACCGATCCAACCCGATTACACTACTTCCATCAAACATGACGGCTGGCCCATAGACAACGACCACCACACATAGCCCTGCTGGCGTGTAACATAAATGTAGCGTGACGGACATTTTAAAAATCATGTATATGGTCGGGAGACCAACATTTTTTTCTGGGAACTGACCAATAGAGTAAGTATTTGGTAGCATCGCGGGTCCCTGACTACGGGAGTGAAACGTGACTTATATTTGTATTTTAGGAATGGATTCAATGATTCAGTGCAGCCCAGGCGTGAGCTTATGTGGAGACTGTAGTGTGTCTTATCTGGTGTTAGAACGCCGAGGTTCCAGGGTCATGAAAGTTGTGTGTGTGTGCAGAAAAAGATGTTGTGTGTCCCAATGAGCCACCGTAGTAACTACACGTGTTTCTTTCCATTTTCCCTCCCAACTCGTACCCTCGTGATACAATGCCTGCTGATTGTTGCTGCCTGTAGGAATATACTCCTCCCGAAACGAAGTGAGTATATTGCTCTAAGGTGGCAGGAATATAAGGCCTCTTAGCATTGCTTTGGTAAATAGGAATTTGACGGTGTTAAATCAACTGACTTGGCTCTTGGAGTTGAAATCTGCTGCCTCTTTCCTAGATGGCCTTGTGCAAATGGAGTAATAGAAAGCGAGAGTTAAAACATGGATACTCCCACATTCTACGGACATGTATGAAATTTATTCGCATTTCATTCATAAACAAATAAGGAATTTGCTGCAGCTAAAACTAATTCTGAAAACTCGGTTTTTAAAAGAGTTCAAAAGTACTAAAATTGTTGAAAATCAATAGTTTTACAGGGATCTGTGGGACTTAAACCACCCTACCCTTTCTGTGCACTTCCTTCCGTATAGTGCGTTCTGTTAGCTCACAACACTGAAAGAATATTGCTTTTCTGGCTACCAGAATGAAATTTGACACACATGTTAACAAAAATATGCGACAAACAAAAACCCGTTGAGACACAAGCTGTATCTGAAATATTTCGGCCGCCAACTAGGAAAATGGTGGCCAAAAATCAGTTTTTCTGTAATAACTCGAAAATGGTGAAAGCTATCAAAAATGTTGAAGAGATTGTAAGTGTTAAGCATAAAAAGACGCATATTTTTTGTTTCAAACGTTTTTTTGTAGGACCAAAAAGAACGCCGCCATCTGGAATTAAATGGCTGCACAGTTTTTGGTTTTCTTTAGTTGAAATCGGCTGAGGAGATATCACATATAAATTTTAGTGTTCCTATATAGCAATATGTTTATTAATATTAGTTTTTTACGTAATTTTTTTTATTTAAATAATACACCGGATATGTAAGAATCATATAAACACGTTACATAAACCGTTTCGTATAAGTCACTAGCTGAAGCCTTTAAGTGCTATGCACGGGTGGTGTTTGATGCACCGTTTAAAACATTGGGACGATTTGCTTTCTTGTGTGTTTGTTGCGGAAGGCGTGTATCCCGTCTTTCGTTTTGCGGCCACTGGCTAGGAAACGCTGATGTTCGTTTGCTTCGCTCACTCAATCAGCGCCTCCCTTGATCCAGACTCCATGCACTTACACAACATATGAATCTTTCCACCGGAAATAAAGGGAATACGTCTTTGTACACCGGAAATAAATAAATACGCCTTTGTACAGCCAAGTGTAAATCGTTAGCCCGCCGGCTTTGTCAATTTTGTTCAATATTTAACCGAGTTTCACTAATCCTTTAATATTAATCATCTACAGCGACAGAACCTTTAGCATTAAGTTACGAAACCGCTAGAGGAGTAAATCCTGCATTATTACACTATAATACATTTACCAAAGCGGTCATTGATAACATTGGCCATAATCAGTCGTCAATGTCTGCTGAAAGCTCCTTTCATGAAACGAGCTTAACTTTAATACAACATCCAGATTCTGTATTGCCAGATGAAACCTGTCTACAAATTCCCGAAACCCAGTGGACTAGAATAGTTACCAAAGAACTGCCTCACTCCTACACTGTAATATCGCCAAAATCTATGACCCAGCATTGAGACATACCTTTACACAGTGTTGCTACATCAGTAGAGGAATCACAAGCTTACTCCTCGATAGTAAACAGGTACAGTTGACAGTTTTATGTACGGTTAACGAACAACAATGAGCCACATGTGATGAAATGCTAAACAGACATCTCTCTTGGTCAGGATTACATCAGAGTCAAACTACCAATGCGAGGTTACCATTTCAAACCAAGTTCTACTTCCTCTGCAAAATGCAAAGTACTCAGTCTCCAGCAGTTGTGGCATATTGTCCGAAAGTTATTTTAAGTATTTCAACAAGCTAAGTTTAAATGCTGGAACTCCAGTTCTCACTGGTGACCAACCCATTTATGCTTTGGCAAAGCAGTCGCAGTGGCGGTATCCTAACTTGTATGGTGAAGACAAATTTGTTGTCATGATGAGAGGTCTCCATATAGAGATGGCAGTCATGAGCATGATAGGTTCGTGGTTAAATGGATCAGGATGTATTGATATCCTTGTTGATGCTAGAGTAGCGAGTGCTGGGTGAGCTGAGTCTTTCTTATCATGCTCGCATGTAAAACGAACTCAGTACGCTCATCAAGTAACAGCAGCTACACTGACCATCTTGAAGAACGAAGCTTACAAATCTCACGATTTGTCTAATGTGGAATTAGATTTTGATTAGTGGTGTAGTCATCGTATTCAAGAATCAGCTTAGTTTCTTTTCTGGGCGATCACCATTGATTTAGAAGTACTCTTGCTCTCCGCTCTACAGAGTGTGTGTGAGAGTATACAATTTCGTTAATTTCAAGAGAGTCCTTGTAGATAATTGCCACTTGAATGTTTACATTATAACACACTAATTATGCGAGATGGATGCCAGCTTTAGTGAGACTCTACAAGACATGGAACAGTACCATCCTAGTATGCATAAAGAGTCAAATAAATACAGATGCAAACCTATTTACGCTGCCTTTTGGACTTTTATGTCAGACTGCTTGAACAGGGAATCGAACCCACAACCTTTGAAACCAAAGGCCGAGGTCCTAATACTGAGCCATATCGACACGGCCTTGGGTTGCATACCTTCAGTCCGTGTCAGTATGGCTCAGCGGTAGGACTTCGCCCTTTGGTTTGAAAGGTCGTGGGTTTGATTCCCCGCTCAAGCAGTATATAAATCCAAAAGGCAGCGTAAATAGGTTTGCATCTGTATTTATTTTTCTTTATGCTTTTACCTGTCAATTTTTTGCATTATTGCCTCAATGATGCTGTTGGATACTTAAGACTTGAATTGCCACCTCAGTGACCAACCGTGCATGCGCATGAGCGGTCCTCCCTATATAAGAGCAGCAGCTACTCGGGCTCGCCATCTCTTTGTCTTAAGCCGCCGTCACTGATGGCCGCTCGTTCTGTTGGTTCTTTCGTTTTCTTTCACATGAAATCCTGCCCTTCGGCCGCTACCTGAAGTCATCGTAGCCCCGTCCGATCTGGCTTATGTCCTTTGGTCGTTGCCAGTCCACGTCGTCCCTTTGTTGGAACTGAATACATCGTGGCTCCCTCCCCGTGATCAGCCGGGGCCGCCACACCTTCCGATTCGGCTTACGCCCTTCGGTCGCTCCTGACATGTCATTCCCTTCGTTGGATCTCGGCACCGTGGATCCCTTTCCCGTGATTTCCCGGGATCGTTCCACCTTCCGATTCGGCTTACGCCTTTCGGTCACTCCTTGGCAAGGCTCCTTACCCTTCGTTGGAACTGAAAACATCGTGGCTCCCTTCCCATGATTTCCCAAACCCGCCCCACCTTCTGGTTCGGCTAATGCCTTTCGGTTGTTCCTGCAGTCACTCCCTTCGCTGGATCTCTGCACTTCGTGGCTTCCCTTCATTGGAACTGCACACAACGTTGCTCCCTTCGTGACTTACCAGGACCGCCCCACCTTCCGATTCGGCTCAAGTCTTTCGGTCGTTGCTGTCAAGTCCCTTCGTTGGATCTCTGCACTCCTGGCCCCCTCTCGTGATTCTCCGAGGTCATTCTACCTTCCGATCCGGCTCACGCCTTTCGGTCGGTCCTGATGAAGCTCCTCACCCTTCGTTGGAACTGAAAACAACGTGGCTCCCTTCCCGTGATTTCCCGGGACCTTCCCTCCTTCCGATTCGGCTTGCGCCTGTCGGTCGTTCCTGTCAAGTCTTCCCTTCGTTGGATCACTGCACTCCTGCCTCCCCTGCCGTGGTTTTCCGGGTCGTCCGACCTTCCGATTCGGCTTGCGCTTTCGGTCGCTCTATGGTGGGGCTCTTCGCTCTTCATTGGAACTATAATCACCGTGGCGCCGCTCCCATAGCCCTCCCAGGTTCGACCCAACCTCTGTATCGGTCGGTGCCCTTTGATAACACCACAACTGACCTTCGCTAGGATCTGAAATCACCATGGCCATGGCCTCGCCCCTCGGTCGTACCCGACTGGACCTCACCGTCAACCATGTTTGAAGTCACCGCGGCTCCCTTCCCATGCTTCCCGGGACCGCTCCACCTTCCAATTGGTTCTGCCTTTCGGTCGTTTCCGGCAAGTCAACCTGACCCTCACGTGAACCGAAAACATCGTGGCTCCCTTCCCGTGGATTACCGGGACCGATCCACCTTCCGTCTAGGCTTTTGCCTTTCGGTCGTTCTGTCAGGCTTTCTTCCCCTTCGTTGGAACTCAAGCACACCAGGGCTCCCTCTCCGCGCCCTTCGGTCGTTTCTTCCAAGCAAGTTTCCCTCCGTGGCACAGTTTCCTTCGTTCGATCCGGAGACAATAGGGCTCCCTCTCCGTTGATTCCCAGATCCATCTCTCCTTCCGAGCCGGCTGACGCCCTTCTGTCGTCTCCTCCCGGACCCCCTCCTTTCGTTGGAATTAGAGCTCTGTAGCCCCGCCTTTCGACCGGTTCTTGCCTAGTCTCCTCTCCCTACGCCGAGTCCGAAGTCAACGTGGCTCCCTTCCCGTGTCTACCCGGGACTGCCCAACATTCCGAATGGGCTCCCGCCTTTCAGTCGCCCCAAGACCTACCTTTTACTAAGACCAAGGACACTGGAACCATCCACGGTCTTGGAACCACAACACTGGCTTGATTTTGGCCGTTCATTATCCTGTCTTCCCTTCGGGGACACACATACTATTACGGATCCTCTTCCACACACACAAAAAATCCTTCCACCACCTCGTTGGCTTCCTTCATTCGGACTGGGACCCTCTGCCCCTCCCCCCCCACCGGCCATCCTTTCAGCCGGCGACCTTTTACACGACATGGCCTTTTTCCTGCCATCACCAAGGCCTTCACTACAACGCTCGGAGCATGTTTTCCCTTGTCCTTACTTGACTCCCAAGCCTAACTAGCTCTCTCACCTCCACACACCTTCATACTCCCGACCCCTTGCGGTATATCCTCACACATTATCCCTCTGTTGTTTCCCTCACTCGGGCCCCGTTTGGTGTGGCAATTTCCGGCCCTAGCCCCACTCTACGTGGCCGGCTCATTTCCCTTCGCATTTCACTACAACCCTTTCGGTCTCCTCGGACCATCTCCATCTCTCAACATGAACCACTCTCCCTTCGTCCTTTTTTTGAGCATATCACTCTCCATGCACAAAAAAAATAAATAAATAAAGGAAAGCAAGTTTTCTTCAACGGGGATTTTCCACGGCTCCTGACACATTGGCCGTCTGGCCGCCATGCGTACTGACGCTTCCTTCGGGCTCACCTTCCGCTTTTCACTTCCGGGCTCTACCAGCCCTTCCCTCGAGCCTTTTGTTTGGCTCCCGTCTACACTACATAACGCCCCACATAACCGTGTTCATCCACACCGTTCGTTCACCACTCTGTGCTTCACCATGGTCAAGACGAAAAAGCCAAAAATGTTGGACGACGAAGAAGATATATATTTCGGCCGCGTTTCAGTAATAGACTATTCTGGGAAGTGCCATTGCGCAGGAATCCTAAATCCACTACGCTTGGACCCACACAAAACGGTGTGCCAATACCACAAGCAATGTGTGTACTATAACAGGCCATGCCCCATTTGTGTGACAGTAACCCACAAAACGTGGAGGGAGATTGTGTCTCGGCAACTTCTGTCTGCCAAACGTAAAAGACAAGCTAAAACACAAAAGCTTACCATGCAACGACTGCGTACTGAATCGCAATCCTTTCTCCCCTCTCCTTCACCAACTCCATCAATGGTGCCCCCAACTCCGGGCAAAGTGCATTCTTGTTTGGCCACAAACACACCGCTTTCTCAGCAATCGTGGCTTCAATCTTCCATAGCGACCGACACGCCAACTAGCACAGTCTCCGCTGCTTCCGAATATCAACCGGAATCTGCTATCACCCAACAGATCCAGCAATCGTTGAAGATCCGCCATCATCACCCATTATTACTACCGTCCCTACCAGTTCCACCACCAATCAAGACATTGAAGTTCCTGCCACCCCCTTCTCCCCTCTCCCCGGGAACTCTGATGACGACACAACCCTTCATTTGGACTCAACGTCTCCGTCGAGGGAACCCAGCTCCCCGCACCCTCAAGTTGTTGTCACGCCTGCCCCAACCTGTCGTGAACCCCCTCTGCCCTACGGGCTTGACGACGATGAAATCGTCGAGGTGGATCATGATAAAATCATTTAACCCTCCACCACAAGCTCCACTTAAACATTCGTGCCAAGAAGCAATTTGACAAAAACGCCAAAAAGGTGAGACCCTACTTACTCTACTTACAGGCCACTTTCTTCCAGCAACATAACTCAATCTGCAAGCTGAAAGAGGAAGTGGAGTCTCTTAAAGCTCACAAAGCCGCACATTTTAAACAGTTGACGGGTAACATCCTAGCTAAGGCCGTACGCAAGGAACCAGTTCCCCCACCTCACACAGGTCTCAATCCACCAACTATTCTCCAACCGTGGGTTCTACACCATTAGACATCACACACAAGATGCACCACTTGTACCCCCATCCGAGCCGCTTTCTACATCCCGCTCTTCACGTTGCTAATTCCGACCCACGTCTAAAACCGGAATCCTTCCCGACACAACCAGTAGTTATTTTCGATTCCAATCTTCCTACTCAACAACCTCAACAATTTCCCGACTCCATTCTCGACCTCCAACAAACCCACATTTCTGAGGCTTGAAACTCAATCAAAACAACATCCATTGCCCACAACCTACAGACGTATTCCCTTTGACAATACAACAACTCAAGCTCCTCCAACCCTCTACACCACGACATGGTTGGCCTCTCGGAGGCTCCTACAACGGACATTCCATGTACCGCATGCAGGTCTAAACCCGGACAATACTGCATGGGCCTGCGATCTGACCCCACTCCCACCAACTAAGAAGGGGACCCCTAGCCGGCCACACATTTTTCATTTTCAAAAAAAAAAAAACACCTCTCAGAACCCCACCTCAAAATTTTTCAAGTACATCATATCTTTGTAGCCAATCTCCATCTCTTAAAGCCTCCTCTCCATCCCCGAGCGAAGACATTAAGACAAACGAATCCACTGGCCGGCTAGCCTATTGTACATGGATTCCTATCAAAAAATAAAAAAAAATAATAAATACAACAACAAAACAAAGAAGAAGAAGAGACAAGAAAACAAACCAAGCCCTTCAATTCAAGTCCTCTTCACTTCCACTTTGGCTGCCGACTCATCTCACTGTTCATCTTGCTCCTGACGAAGGAAGAATTCAAGGTAATGTCACCTCCTTCTTCTCTTCTCCCCTTTAACGTAAACAGATTCACAAAGGGTGGGAATTCATGTAAGAAGGTTCCACCTCTGAGGGGTGTTCTTCTCACCCTCTCAGAGAACTGCACTAGGTGACAAACCACCTCAGAACCTCAGGCAACTCCCTCAAAAAGTGGCCGCCGCCTAATTTGACGAGGTCGGCCTGTCAATGCAAAAAAATTGACAGATATAGCTCTTTACAGCATAAAGGAAGAACATTTTGCTGGCCCCTAGCCAGGCCGGCTAAAAATGGTTTCTTTTGCTGTTAAAAATGCTTTACGTTAGGCCCCTCCATGCTTCCCCTCTCGAGTCACCTTTTGACTATGCTGAAAGACAAAGAGATGGCGAGCCCGCATATCTGCCGCTCTTATATAGGGAGGACCACGCCTCTGCATGCACGGTTGGGTCACTGAGGTGGCAATTCAAGTCTCAAGTATCCAACAGCATCATTGAGGCAATAATGCAAAAAATTGGCAGGTATAATTTTAACAGCAAAAGAAACCATTTATAGCCTGCCTGGCTGGGGGAACCGGCAAAATGTTCTGAATCTTGTTGACCAGACTATTCCGTTGACCAGAACAGTTCCCATAGCTGTTGAAGGCACATGGTAGCCTCTCACGCTACCATGGCCAGCAGTCCTGGCGGAGACTTTACCAAGATCCCCTTTCCAGGGTGTTCCACCACATCCGCAAACCTCCAGTAACCAGGCTGAGCTCTCTCACCGCTCAGCCATTTTTTCCGCTTCTCTATAACCATCCAACGTTTGCAAGTATATTTACGGGACACCTTAGCTTCATCCCTGTATACTAGGTCCGGGGTTTTCCTTTCTCCTGGGTAAAAAAGCCCTGGGGTTGCAAAAAGGTGACCTATGGTGGGAAGAGGAAAGGCTGGGGGAGGAGAGACGAGGGAAACGCTGATGTGGTCGATACCTAGGAATTTTGTGCTGAAATATGGGGGAAGTAGAAACCTCAGGGAAAAGTATTCTAGCTACTTATACTGTAACTGGAGAAAATAGTGTGGTGAGCTATGCGTAGGGAAAGTAGCCTCGATGTAAATAATCTTCAAAACTAGATGGGTAAATTCTACCTAACAGTCCTGTTCAGAACTAGGATCCCTTTCCTTTTTGAGTTGGGAACTTATTTTATTGTTTTAAACCAACAATGGCATGTAAACAATGATATCTAGCCTGTGGGAAAATTTTTCCTGGGTGGTTTTGGTCGGCATCTTGAAAATGGCTGATTAAGCTGTATGCAGCATTTAATGCCCTTTTCGGCGAAGGAAAGCCCAGCTGAAACAATACGCAACAATGTAAAAACCCATTGTTGCCGGGAAAGCCCGCACTTTCATCTGAAGGCGGGAAAAGTGCGGGCATTCCCTAGGGAATGCCCAGGGTTTGAAAAACAGCTTATTTTAACAAAACAAAAAACACGTTTGAAGTAGCAAAGCACTACATTACAATGCATTACATTTACAAAAGATTACGTAATGATTGTAAAATGGTTACAGTTTTTCATCACCAAATGTTTGATCGGGTTTTCATTTGTAACACGCCGGCCTCATACGTTTGCTACGACGTTCATAATACCGATGATGTTTGCTTGTATACTACGGCTGCTTTTCTTGTACTGTTGTAAGGATTTCAAGTTACGGTGGCTAATTGTTTGCACAATGAGCTGCTCTTCTACGTTGGGTCGATACAAAGTTGTTGCTGACACGAATGTTGTGATTGCTTAATTAGCCATCCAACTTAGCAATTGGCATCTGTTGCAACATTTTTGATGATGTTGCTCGGAACATTTTTACCCACGGGGCGGTTGTAATACAAAATGTTATTACTGTATTTCTTTTTGGGGCAAAAATACACAACCTCAGTATTTGCATGTTCAGGCCGATAATTTTGATACAGTCTGTGCACGGTGCCAGGACAACAAGAATGATTGTCGGGAAGAGAAAATGCTTTGACTCTCTTTGGTTGCACTTTTATATGTTTTAAATAAATTAGCACAAATTCATGTAAATTATATAAAGGAAAGAGGAAAACAAGCCAAACAGCAAAAATAATACACTAGAATTAACGTAGTACAGTAAGCCACCTTTGGAGTGGCATGGCCCGGATTCAAACTAGCAACCCAATTCGTCCCTAGATCACATAGCTGTTCGGCTTGTTTTCTTCTTTCCTTTTATATGTTTTAACCCACGTTGATTTATTTTTGAAACGTTTAATATGTATTCAAGGTATTCTCGCCCATTTTCATTTGACCTGCCAAAAGTTTGTTGTCTTTGTGTTACAGTTCTGTCCTGATTTTTGCCACGCAACGCATAAACATGCACATCAAAAAGCACAAATACGGAATACGATAAGGCATTTTGATCATCAGTAGCCTACCAAGAATCTTAGTTTCCCGCAATACGTTCAACTATTTTCGAATCTTTATCAATAATGTAAAACAATGGCCTGTTATTTCAAGAACGTAACAATACCACGTTCTTTCAAAGCATAGAACGTCTGCCAACAATAGCCGACAATGGGAACGAGCTCTTCGCCGTAATGGGCATTAAGTCGGATAATGACCGAAAACCTTGTGCATTCCTAAACAATGGCCCTCGGAACGCTGCGCGCCCTCGGGCATTGTTTAGGAATGCCCGCGGTTTTCGGTCATTATCCTTTACAGAATTCGCAGTACAGGCATAAACAACTAATGGTAAAAAAGTAGTATACACACAAAAAATGAACAGAAGATTTAAAAATAACACAAAAGAATCAATAAAACAATATTGACATGAATACAGAAATGGATAAGGCCTAAACTTGCTTCACAGCAATCAACAATGTTTGCACAAACGCATTATCTTCTCTTGTCATAAGCAAGAGCTACCGGTTAATTATTAGATTGGATTCCAGACCAGGACTCATCGAAATCTGTCACCAATAATATTTTGTCACTAGGAATTTTGGCCCCCAGCACTTGACAAGACGTGACATCGAGGTTTACTTTACTCACCAGAAGTCATGACATTAAGGTTTACTCTACTGACCGTTTGCATCAAGTTTTACTGACTGGAAGCTACGTGGTGTTATGACGTCAATACTTTACTGGGTGGAAGTGACTTCAAGTTTATTCTAGTGACCTCCCTTCGATGAACCTTGATGTTACTCTTGAATTTTACGCCTTTTACTAAAACTTAACGAAGTTTCTGCTAAGTTTTGCATATTTGTGCTGTGGAGTTGGGTTTGGTCTTGAAATATCAAACCTGGTTTACTCGGGTTTTTATGAATGCTTTGCTAAGTATTGCACATTTTTCACTAGCTTCCTCTTTTTGCTAGGCACCACTTCAAATTTACGATAAGGTTTACTTGAGCTTGCATTAAGTGTTGCGTGTTTTTTTTTTACTGATTTTAGATTTTCACTAACACTCAGAGGCACCACCTGGATTTTCGGTCCGCGTTTCCTCGAGCTTGCTTCTAAGTGTCGCATGTTTTTTTACTGAAATATATTTTCATATATTTCCGTACGCACTCTCTACAGCGCATATTATACTATCACTGAATTTCTACTAAGGTTTGCTGATTTTTGAACCGGTTTATGGATATATATGTATATGAAGACAAAAATGGATTCCAGGTCGATCATTCTAACTGGAGTGGGCGCGAAGCTAAACTGTAACTTAAAAACGCCTATATATGTAGATCCTAGAAAAGAGTATGAGTTGACCCGAGTATCCTTGGACACCATTAATAGCATATTCAATGTCCACAGGCATAATAAGACAATTTTACACACGGTGAATGGCGGGGCCAGGAGGAATAAAGTGGAGGTTAATACCGGCGCTTACGACATTTCGGATTTGAACAATTTTATTCAAACTGCCTTAGAACGAAACGGGCATGAAAAAGATGCTATTATAATAGAACCGAATCATAGCACTTTAAAAACAAACTTGTCAATAATCTGAATTGTGGAGTTTCTTTTTCGGGAGAGAAGATTTGGGCTCAGTGTTAGGATTCCTATTTGGTAATTATACTCAATCTCAACAAAGGCAAATTATTTTGACATTATTAGGATTAATACAATATTCATTCACACTAATAGTATAATTCACTCGTCTGCGTCAAGGGAATACTCAACCGTGGATGTCGCTTTCTATCCTGGCATACCTCCAGGTTATAAAATGATAATTCCCCTCAAAACTTAACATATCTTCTGTAACTACAATAAAATTTTAAATATTCGCATCTGGTTAACTTCTGAAGATGATAAAATATTGAATCTGAATGGGAAAATACTCACCGTTAGACTTTATTTGAGATCGAAAAAATTTAAAAAAAAATTTTTAAATAAATAAAAGCAACATAAAAAAAAATAGCATGTTAGTATTTGCCTAAAAAAAAAGAATAACGGGAAGAGGATTAAATCATGTTGAAAATAATGGTAAACAACACATTAAAGAACAGTACCGCGCACAGATACGACACTACGCGGCAAAGTTAGGCCTAATTTTTTTTGCTGAGTCATGCTTCACACTTGATTCGCCAGTAGGCGCAGAGATCACCCGCGAGGAGCGTGGTATAATTAGAAAGTCCGCCATAATAAATACGCAGGCATGCGCAGTGGGATCGCGAGCACGTTTACAGAACAAATCAAACAAGTTCCGTTAATTACGAGAGTTCGAGTCCGAGTTGTGAAAGTTGTGTTTTTCTTTCTTTCTCGGACGAGAGTGTTCTAATAAAGCCAATCGTAAAGGCTGACTTTTTGATAATTTAATGCTTTACCTTTTAATTTCTTATTTATTTAGCTTCTTTTCGGCGTTTCATTTTCACTCTGCTAGTGACATCTGGCGAATAAAGTGCGAGCTGTTACGTTATCACCCCGATGCGTTGCTGAAACGAAGGACCATTTTTGAATCTCTGGCTGAGTTACGAGTGTCGTATCTGTGGGAGGAAGAGTTCTTTAATCTGTGGTAAACAATTAACGGTAAGCAACAGAGCTTTCATTAAATATCTGATCAAAGCTAGAAGATGAGTTTAACAGAAGACTACCTGAATATAAACGAGTCGTTGCCACACGATTCGTCAGTAGAAAGCTATTCTAATCACAAGTATAACCCTCATAGTCAACACCAACCTCAACAACGTGAATTTGGAATTTATAATTATAATAGAAAAACCAAGATTTGTTCCTGCACGTTGCTAACAGTTATCTTCTGATTAAAGGTAAATTCCTTAATATCGATGACAGTAATTTCGCGAATGCTGATGTCATCAATCTCGTCAACAGTGTGCCCGTGTACATATTTTTCACTATTAAATATCATCTGGGAGACAATCTAGTAGACGAATTAAACCACCCTGGGTACGATACCACCACGAAAGCCTTGCTTACGTATGGCTCGACCGATCAAGTATCGTTGCTGGGTAACTGTGGGGCTATAAATAGTGTCGAGTTTGTAGCTGCAAGTTTAACAGATACCCTGGGCTTTAAACTGCGGCAAACAAAATCGTAAAGGAACCAGTTCCAATAGGGAGTTTCTCCTTTGCCATTCCTTTAAAACACATCATGGGATTTATCGAAAATTACGATAAGGTAGTGTACGGAGTCTAGGGCTGACAACGATGATGCAATATTTAAAGCAGCTTCTACAGCGAATGGCAAGATCATACCATAGATTAGAAAGTTAACTAGATATACCGTCTTACTCTTTCCCGTCCTACGCGGAGCTCTGGCGGTAGTTGCAACTACCGCCAGAGCTCCGCGTAGAACGGGAAGAAGTAAGACGGTATATTTAGTTAACTTTCTAATCTATGATCATACTAAGCAGCACTTCGTGGAACGTTCTGCACGTTACGGCACCCGACGACCCAAAAATTAGACTTCTCAAATGCATAGACGGAGGAATTGTGATGCTGATGGCCTACTGGTTATTAGATTGAGCTGGAAACACATCGCTGTCAGAATTTATTGCCATCCGTCATTACTCCGTTCTCCGCTCCGTTCTTCACTGATCTCTACATTGAATCTGGACTACCCAATGACTGTGGCATCAGCTGTCACCAGAGACACCGGGAAGACTAAAAGTTGGAGGGGTGTAAACCAGAAATTTGCCGACTCATTAAAGTGTCAAAGGAATCTATTTATGCTGTTTGTCACAGTTTTTGACCCACGGAAAAGCGCACACACAAAAAAAGTGCGTTAAAACATGAAAATAAATTCATAATCATATGCATTTAAAGCCATTCAGTGACGTAAATAAATAATTTTTTCTGAGAGGAATGGCAATTTTAAGCCCCCACCCCGGTTAAAAAGGTCAGTACACTGATTGGCAAACGTGGAAAAAATTGCATTGCTCGAATGTGAATTGATAGTCAACATCGAGGACCACGATACGTAAGCCTCAGCATGAACTTCCATGTTAAACATACAGTAAAACTTTGAAACCCTTTAGTTTCCCCAGAATTGACATAGGCCAACAAAATTCGGTATATGGGGTCTGTTATACTTCACCTCATTAACAATTTTAATGACAACAATCGAACCACCAAGCCCTCATCTGGATATCATCGAACCAATGAACCGATTTTCAAATTTTGTAGCTTAAAACGTAGGTATGAACAAGGCCTAGGGCCTTATTGTTGTTCTTGTGTGTTGGGGAAATTTTACTCTCACTTAGAGATCGAACCAATGAACCGATTTTCAAGTTTTATAGCTTAAAACGTAGGTATGCACAAGGCCTAAGGTATTTTGAACGCTATTTTAATGATACTATAATATTCTTGTTGTTGTTGTTTTTCTTCTTGTTTTGGAAATTATGCTCTCACCTAGATATCGAACCAGTTAACCAATCTTCAAATTTTATAGTTTAAAACGCAGGTATTAACAAGAGCCAGGGCCTTTTGAATGCAGTTTTTGACTGAGTTTTTGACTGATCAAAAAGCATTCAGCTAAATTATCTCATTAAAATTTTAGTTATTTGATTTACGTGAAATATTTCCAAAGGGAAAAAACGCAGGTATTAGTATTAAAAAAAAACAGTTTGGCTCCAAACTTGACGTCGAGCGTGCGCAGTGATGTTGCGTCAGCCGTTCAGTACATTCCCAAACTACAACCACAGCTCAGCAAACTCAACAAGCTCAGTACAGTATTCGATACGTCATACCTTCACTGCGACCAGGCCTGGCTAACTGATTTGACCAGGACTGGTTAAGTGATGTGACCAGGTGAGAGTAATGCCAAATTGCAAACCATCTGGGGGAGGAGATTCCCTGTGGTGGAACTTTGAGCATGTGTGAGGTAGCAGTTTTACCGGAAACAGATTCATCGCTGACGATGGTTGACGTCATTCACACCGCATCAACATGGCTGTTAGTACGGAATGAGCCAAACTGTCACCAACAGTGGTCATTTGGTTCGCTCTGTTCGGTCGTTAAGGAAGGTACTGAATGGTTGAGAGTTGAGTGGTTGACGAGGCAGCACCTGACAATGATAGCTGCCTCAGTATATATTAGACCCGTGCGCCACCATCCCACACCGCCGATGATTTTCCCAAAATTCCGCATGCCGTTGCTGGTAAAAAATAACATCGGCTGCCCGCATCTGTTAAATTTTTGCCGCTGGGTAATTTTGTCTTTCAATTCAATACTGATGGAATCTGGGACTGATAACCGTAGACGTCAAGATCCATATCCTGACTTGGCTACTTGGAAACACGCATCTGGTCAAGACACTACTGCGTGTGTGTGTAGTGTTATATACCATAACGACAATGTCGTGATGTTATCTTAACAATAAAAGTAATGTTTACTATTGTTAGCTGTAAACGCTTGTTGTTTACAGCTTCACTTCGAATTAACCTTCCTTACCTTTAGGTCGTACCCAATGTAAATATTCCCCACTCCTAATGTATTTTCTATCGTCCTTTACGAGTAAACCAATTGATTAACAATCATGATGTGCTGTGATCATCTGCGTTACTTCACGACCACAAAACTACCAGTAAAATCTAATTCCACTGCGCTTTACTCTATCAAATACTTCATTTTTTAAACTTTATAACATAATCTTATCACTATCTTAGGAGCCTAAAAAATTGTAAGAAAGAAGAAATTCGTGAAATGGCAAAACGGCACTCAAAACAAACAAATACGTTGAAGTACTTTCGTCAGTGTGTTACTTAGTTTTCATATCCGTGTGATGAGATTAGAGGAGTAACTGTTTTAAACTTGTAAAAATCTCATGCTATAGCTCTGCCTCAATTGGCAGCACTCGTTTGGTTTACGTAAAGCATATTCCAGCTACGAATGTTCCTTCTGAACAAATTTTTTTTCCGTCAGGGATTTGACAGTCACAGGCAAACGATTTCTGTTGCCGCAAAAAAAAATTACTCATTCATAATATTTATGCAGCCTATACCAAAAAAATCAAGCGAAGTATCAAAATTCTTGGGAAATTGCTATGCTGACCGCAAAAAAAAATATTGTTTCTCGTAAGCATCTGTATCAATGATTAACACCGCGTTACTCTTTTTTATTGATAAACTAGCATCGTACCCGGCTTCGCGCGGGGATTTGTTTGACCCGTGGTTGTTTCCCAGTATTTGCTCGGTGCTGCCTGATCGTTCACTGCAACAGTCGATTTTTGTTTGTGTAACATTCCCCCTTTCCACCAATCCTTTCCCTCCCCTCTCCTCCTTTTATGCCGTCCTCTCCCTCTCCTCTTGGTTTCCTTACCTTTCTCCTCTTTGCTATACGTAGTTGAACACGTACCCAGCTCCCGGGTCCCGTGCTTGTTTGTTTATTCTCTTCTAGGTTCAGTTAATGCGTAATCGTATGCTTAATGGTAACAGCTCACTTCCCCCCCCCCCACTCCCAGTCTTTCGCTGTAGCCTAAGCGATGCGTACCGTGTGAAAAAGAAGTGTGCATGACGTCATGTAATACTTGCCCTTGAGATTACCAAGGTGTTTAGTTAGAAGGATAATTGTTAGAACAAATTGTTAGTCGAGTGGTTAACGCTCGTTAAACCCTTGGAAATCCTTTTTTTTAGTCGAGGCAACAACGTCCCAGTTTCAACTTCATGCCAAAGAATGAACACACTCGCACGTTTTCATTGTTCCCCTTCCGGGGGTCGTTGCGGTTGCTTCATTTCTGCTATGAGACTTTGGTTTATAATGTAAGAAGATAAAGAAAAACTAAAAACGTCCCACGTGTCAAATCTCGAAAAAATTCTCTTTTTTATTACTTTGCTTTGGGCATTAAACATGCCAGTCTGTAGCTAACAGCCTGTTGTCCAACACTACATTACTGTTCAAGTAAAGAATGCCCAGCAATAACAACAACTGCATTTGTTAACTTGGCTAACATTGCGAATTCCAAGTATCAGCATTCTTCATTTCCATTGCATATTATTACAGACTAGTTTAACTGACTTTTAATAACATAAGAAAACAATATCTCTTGCAGTTTAATAAACACAAAAATACAAAATGAACTGATTTATTATTATTCATTTTTTTTTTAACGTATACTATTTTATTTGATGTTGGATACTCAATTCACACATTAAATGTTGGAATTAATATTCAGGAGTCCTGGATACGTTTGAACTATATCTTCATTTATTCTCTGAATGAAATGTCCGGGTGTAGCCTCACGTTTTACCTTACGCTGTATATCTGTACAGCTATTACGATTTTGCTACAACATCTCCATAGCCATGATTGATTGATAATTTATTGAGCTTTCAAGGCCTACAACCTATGCACTCACTCTAAACTTAACCTACCAACCAGATAAACCATAGGGACTCCCCTATCCACCCCTATTGGAATCGCTGGGTCGCCATGTCCATACTACCAACCATAGCCATGTCTTTTACTATCAACAGACAACATCAACTATGCAAGTTAACTAGCTTACGCTGCAATAAGCATCACGTAGCAATACGTCTGCCAACATAACCTAGATTGAATACCCGCTTTCCGAGTTATTGGCGCGGAAGCAACAATGGTCTAACAATGCTTTTTTGAAAACTGCGGGCCAATAACTACGAAACATTAAGAAATATCGTTGTAGATGTAGTGCTACTGCTCTACTTGACAGTGGTTTCGAATTTTTATTTTTATTTATGTAAATACAGGCACATCTTCGTTACTATCAGTATCCAAAAATAAAACTATATTGACGGGCATACGACAGAACTACGATTGGTGCGAGCATTTGTAAGCGTAAAATTTTTTTCACGGTTCTTTACGTCCCCTTGCCTCGTTCTTGGAAGGCACTTTCCCTGATTCCCCCGAACCCCCCCCTCCCTCCCCCAACGCCTCACCCGTTAGTTACGCTGCTACTAGTCAATAACATGTATGTACATTACAGCTAGCCTACTACTAGCTAAATTGGCGTCACGGGCTCATTGGCAGAGGCGGATTTATATTAATGTTTATATATTTTTATTTTTATTTATATTTGTAAGTATATATATAGCCAGAGGCGGATTTCCCCCTTCACGATAGACCTACCATTAATACGGCCGTATTACAGCTAGCCTACTAGGCTACACTAGGTGGTGGCGTGTGCGTAACTATTAGCTTTACTTTGCAGCGTAATGTCATTTGATTTGGGCTTGATTCCGGAATACCCCATCACCGTTCAAGCAGCGAAAACTCACCGACGAACAGCCCCTTCAGACATCTTCTATTTAAAATTGATGTGTCCAGAGCAAAGTTGTTGGAAATGAGATATTGCTCCAACACAGTATTGTAACAGTAGAACTCTTGACACAGACAGACATTGTTAGCAGACATTGTTTATGCATTGTTGCTCGATTTCGAATGCCCCATCACCGTTCAAGCAGCGAAAACGCAACGACGAATAACCCCTTCAAACATCTTCTCTTAAAAATTTTTAAGAGATGTTTAACAATAGACCTTTTGGAATGGCGCGATAGACATTGTTGCACGGGTAATAACAATACCAAGGCATACACTGATCAATTGTTATCGCGAGCGGGATATTCAATCGGTTAAAGCCCTCAACCTTGGGCCATTCGGAAACAATCGCCCATGGGCGCTGCGCGCCCTTGTGCATTGTTTCCGAATGGCCCGCGGTTTTCGGGCATTAACCTTTACTTAACGTAGCATTGCGTGGTACAACTATTCATCAAATATATAAATAATTATTATATAAATATCAAACCACAGCACAAACATATAGTATTACGAAAAGTAAAGCTGTCAAGACAAGTAATTAACCCTTGTAGTAATAATATAAATATTGAAGAAATAATTTAGAAGTGGTAAGAAATTTAAATGCTTTAGCCGTTAAAAACCCTAAACAGAGACGTTATTAAGGGTGGCACCACAAATAAATTCTATCAAGTCCAAAACTATGAAAGTCAATCACTCAAGACAAAAATAAGTATGCATGAATTCCAAGAGTTTCACATTCAGTAAGTTTTTCGTCAAAGGGTCAGCTGGCATCTTACTAGAAGCACAAAACACAAGACAGACGTTATTTTTGTTTACTTCATATCTAATATAGTTGACCTTTCGTAGATAGTGCCTCGACTGAGCATTCCCACCATTAGTAATTAAATCTATGGCAGATCTCGAGTCGGTATATATCGGTATGGGGTAGACCAAATCGGTAGGGCACAATTCAGAGATGACACCTCGAAGACAAACTAACTATTTTAGTACTTCAGCAATCGCTGTAGTCTCGGCTTTGCAGCATGAATGAGCGACGAGTGATTGTGTTTTACTAGACCAACCAATGGTACACACCCAAGACAAACTAGGTAGTCATTAACACTTTTACTCCCTGAGCCAGAGTCCCAAGAAGCGTCACAATAAGCACAGAGGGTTCCCATTTTCTCAGAATGATAGCGGATTTTGTTATCCGAAGTTCTTTTTAGATGTCTCCATATCCTTTTCAGAGCAGTAAGGTGCACATGACGAGGATTCGAAGACTTACGAGCAAGTTGCACAACATTAAACATAATGTCGGGTCGGGCGTGGATAGCTAATAACATCAGTGAACCGAGCATTTCTAAGTAGGTAGTCTTATCCACTGGCCCTGACTCTTCACAGTCACCCAGTATCTTAAGAGTTGCCGAAATGGTTCTAACGGTGTTGGCATCTTGCCATCCAAAATCCTGCGACTTGTTTCGTATGTACTGGCTGTTACTAAAGCTGAGATGGTCGCCAACATTTTCTATCTCATAACTGATATACTTTCAACCAGTAACTTCAACAATTTCTAAATGTTCTTTCAGGTTTGTGAGGAATCTGTCATAAACTTCTTGGTTCTTTACACTGATTAATTTGTCGTCGACAAACAGACATAGAAATAAATCTATATCACCTGAACGTTGTACAAAGATACAGGGGTCATGATTGGATTTTATGAGTCCTAAACGACGAAATATGTCACTTACGCATTCATATCAGTTCTGACCGGATTCGCTTAAGCCGTAAATGGCTAAACAAGTTCTTGGCTGTTCTCCCCCTGTTTGGCAAATCCAGGAGCTTGAGACAAATACACGACACGCTTAATGCGACCAAACAGATAGGCTGTTACCGTGTCTAGGTAATGGAGTCACTAACATAATTTCACTGTTAAAGCCAGTATGAGATGGACTGATGAATGCCACACAGTTGGGGAGTATGCAGTAAGGTAATCCATTTTTGGCTTCTCATGCCAAGCAGCCGCCTCTTGCTTTCAACTTGCGCAACGACCCGTCAGGATCGAATTTACGTAGGAATACCCATTTGGATTTTATAACTTTTGCACCTGGTGGGCGAGGTACCAAAGTCCGGATGTTGCGTGTCGCCATGGAGTCTAGTTCATCAGTCATGGCGCTGTACCATCCAGTAGCCTCTGAAGAAGTGATGGCTTCATTAAAGGTCTTCGGAGTGGGTATGGTATTGACTGTTATAATGTGACGTAATGAGACAGTTGGTTAGAAGGAGTCTTCGTCTGGATCGTCATCTGAATCAAGATGTTGATCAAGAAGTATGTGATGACCCTGTGCTTGATGGAGAGCCAAAGGGGTCTTCCTCAACCACGATGAGGTCCGTAAACTGGTACTACTGGTAAGGGTAGTTCATCGTTGGGAGTAGGTAAGGGGAGAATATCATTCACGATGGGCGGTGGACCACGATGAGGTCGTATTGGTGGTCGTCGTGATGAATATCAGTATCAAGAGTAGTTGTGATGTGTGGTGAAATTGGAGGGAACAACAGGTCACCACCAAGCCCACATTAGTCAAAACGCACATTTCGTGACATGATGATGGATTTCGACTCAAGATCTAGAAGACGGAAACCAATACTATGTGAGGCGTGGCCTAAGAAAATGGCACGTTTGGCTGTTGGATAGAATTCTTCCCGAATTGTGACGGTAAAACGTAATACCATAAAAAGCCGAAAGTATGGAGATGACGCCCAGAAGACGGATAATGGTCAGGTGCCCACCGACCCATTGGCGTTTGTTGGGGCAATCCGAAGAGAGGAGTAGTAGGAGTGATGTTATGAAGATAACATGCGGTCTCAACAGCAAATCTCCAGAAATGAGTGCGTAATTTCGAATGTTTCAGTAAAGTGGTAGCTTGGGAAATGATGCTCTGAAAGGATCGCTCAATTGTTGGGTTGCACTGGGGTGAATATGGAGCTGAATAAAAGTGTTTAATTCCACGAGAAGCGAGGAAGGTTTCGAAGGGGGTGGACTTCCATATGGCTTCATCATCCGTGTGAAGAGTTATAAGACGTTGGTGTGTCTCATTTTTTTTACGTTGTAGAAGGAAGGTTTGAAATGCATTCAATACTTCGGACTTATGAACGAGGAAGTAAGGGAAAATTTGACGGGAATAGTCATCTATGAGTAAAAACAAAAAGCGGGCATTGCCATATGTTGCCTCAGCCATAGGACCCATCAGATTAGCATAGATAGTCTGTAAAATATGAACGGCCCGGATAGGGACACTTCTTGGATACGGAAGGTTATTACTTTTGCACTGGACGCAAATATTACAACGTGTCAGTTGGGGTGCCCAAAATTCACTCCTTATAAGATTCTCTTGCAATCTTTGTCATAATAAAGTTAGAGGGGAGCCCTAAGCATTGATGCCAAAGAGTCCACGTAGGGATGTCATTCGGTAAATTCTCATAACTGTTGGATGGACGAGGGTTGGCATTCTGTGTGTGACTTGTGTTTTTGATATGGAGCGAAGAAACTACGCATAGTATTGTGGGTAACAGTATCTAATTTGTATACATCATTCACTAATAGGCGGCCTTCACCCAGCAGTAGGTGATCTTTTGTCAAGGTGAAGCGTTGGTTACCCTGAGAAATGGTGATTCCTTTTCTGTCCAGACGAGGAGTGGAGATGAGGTTTGCTGCCGCTGATGGTGAATACAAAACATTTTCTAATCGCAGAATAAGAATGGGTGTTTCAATTTTCACAACTCCTGATTGCGTCGCGATGATGCTTGAATCTTTGGATGCAAGATGGATTTTTTGTAGAAGCCAATCAGCATGGCATGTAATGTGGCTGGTCGCCCCACTATCCAGGTCGAAGCATTCATGTGCGGCTGGATGGAGCACGGTATCGGGATGCAGAGTAAGAACAAATTCCTTCTGAATGTTTGAACTGTGCGCCTGAGTTGTGTGGAGAGAATATGCTAATTTTGGTGAAGTAGGAAGCAATAGGGCATCGAATTCATCACACACATCTTCGTTGTCCGAAGTATCAACTTGGGGGCAGTCTAGCTCAGTCGCATGAAGATGCGTACATTCGTATTGCTTTGAGGTCGAAAATTACGAGATTTATTCATTTCAGGTTTGGATGGAGCAGGTGCTACAGTCGAAATCCTAGAAGATTCATACATCTGCTTAGCCCGGCAGCTGGATTCTTCATGATTGTGTCTTCGGCACCAGGTACATTGAGTCTGATGGCGAGGAGCTTGGGAATCCGACTGTTTATGGCTATAACGTTCTTTGACAGTAATCGTCGAGGAATGCAATTATTTTAGTTGGTTTACTCTTAATACCAAGCAGTTGCGGAGGTGCCTGTTGATGTTGAGATGTATATTTTAAGAGGGAAGTGTGGTTTCATCCCTACCCATTAAGCGATAATACGCGTCGTTTAGGCATTGTTCGACGAGATCAAAAGTCGGGTTTATGGTTGCATATAAAGTAGCGATTGTCGCTTCGTATTTGGGTTGTATAATCCCACGTAACGTGTAGTAGATCAAATCAGTATCCATAATATTTCTCCCCGCATTTGCACATAGGTGCTGTATATTCTTGACACGTGTGAAGTGCTCATTAATGGTCTCATTATGATCATAATGCAAATTGTGCAACTTGTCCAAGTACTTAAGTTAGACTTCAGGTCGTGCCATCGTTAAACGGGTTGCTCAATTGTCCCAAACGTTTTTTGCATTCGTTGCATCCAGGTAATTAATTAGTTGGTTATCAGCCAAGCATTTTATGATGAAGTTCAATTCGAAAGCATTACTAATGCGCCAACTGGTACATACGGCTAGAGGGGCATCTGCTGGGGGTTGTGGGTTTACTAGGACATCATGACGAGCCTCCTGTTTAAGGTGGTTTAACACTTTAGCCTTCCAGAACAGGTAGTCTGAGCCATAAAAAAGGCGTATTCCCTTATAATACAGATTAATGTCTGATGTAGCCTTAGTAAAAAAAAAAACCGGTGTAAAACGATTAATGGATGCGTTGATTTGTATGACAGTTACGTAAAAATTATTTTGATGTAAAAGTTCGTATGTACGATGTAAAAGGTACTATAAAACATAGAAAAGACTTTAGGAGAGCATGGTACAGTTCTGATACGGCATAGTTAGGACGATACGTAATGGGTCATACGGGATACAGTTGGCATAGTTACCAGGTAAATGCGGTCTGGCTTAAATCCACTGGTGATTAACCACGCTGCTCTGCTTCCAAGTGTTGGAAATAATATTCAGGAGTCCTGGATACGTTTGAACTGTATCTTCATTTATTCTCTGAATGAAATGTCCGGGTGTAGCCTCACGGCTTGCCCACGTTTTACCTTACGCTTTATATTTGTACAGCTATTACCATTTGCTACAACATCTCCATAGCCATGTCTTTTACTACCAACAGACAACATCAACTATGCAAATTAACTAGCTTATGCTACAATAAACATCATGTAGCAATACGTCTGCCAACATTAAAACCTTAGAAATTCAGTCAGGTTTCATTTTTTTTCATGTTTCATGTTTTCCTTGAAAAGTCATGTTTCATGCCTGCGAAAACCAGGTTTCAAATACGCGTTTTTCCAAAAATTAATGCTGCACCGCATCAAACTTTGAGAATTTAAAAAAAGGTAAAAATAAAAAGGTCCCACCAGCATTGACTTTTGGTTTGCACACTTATCAGACTCAAGGTATTTATTTTATCGGCTTAACTACCACGTAATAAAACAAAATTCCTGTTGATATTCAATGATTTTTTCCTTAAATTATCACATCAATAATAACGCTTATTCGAAAACTCCTCCACCACCTACTCCCAGAGGCTTATTAACCCTTGTTGTGGCCCTGAGGCGGACCTTGGACCTCAGCCTGACATGGGGCCCCTCACCCCTTACTCTGATACGGGGCCCTCATCTTACTATGAGATCCCCTCACCCTGATATGGGGCCCCTGAAATGAGGCCCCTTCACCCTAAAATGAGGCCCACGTGGCAGGGTCATTGGCCGAAGGCAAGATTTTGTGAATGCGAGAAACTATAGACGCATTACTGTGCAGCTTACTACGATGCCCGGAAGAACGATAAACTATACTGAGTGTAAAAGAACACTAAATCCTTTTCTTAATATTAAAATTGCTTCAAAGCAACAGTAGGACAAACGTCATTAGTGAAACGTATAAAAAAATTATTTCGCATAATAAGAAGTGCGTTGTTGGGGCCCCGTTTGGGCCCCTACTTCACTGGGGCCCTGAGGCAACTGCCTCAACTGCCTCATGGGTAATAAGCCACTGCCTACTCCACCGCCCAGTCGTTCTTTACGATTTAAATGTTTAAACAGTATTTTATTGTGGTTGCATTTTCTACTAACTTAGCCTAGGAATAAATCCGTGAAAGGCTGCCGTACACCGAACTTAATTCATACCACCACTACGTACTGCTAAATAATTTATGGCGTGCCAGAGCGAGTCGCCACCGCTGACATTTTTTTAAGTGACACGCTGCCACCGCTCTTAAACAAGTTGCGCACAGGTCTAGTATATACATTTATTAACAGGGAAGCATGCCCCTAGTTGTCGTGCGTACAGATACAGCTAATGAGATGAAGTAACAAGTATTACTCCTGGCGATAGGAAGGCCAAATATGTATTATTAGTGATCAACAATTAATATAGACTATAATATAGAGTTAATGGTATCTACAAACTACCTTCTTCAGTTCGAGGCAACATGGCTTTTGCAGGGGGTTGTCGTGTTTTACTAATCTACTGGAATACTATGATATTTGCACTAAGCTTAGATCTCATAACACAACATTCGACATAATCTTCTTGGATATTTGCAAGGCTTTTGATTCCATTTCACACAACAAACTAATCTCAAAACTCCATCACGCTGGTATCATTGGACCAATTTTGACCTGGATAAATAATTTTATCAGAACCCGTGCCCAATGTGTTGTGATCGATGATTGCGAATCTCGCTGGTTCGAAACTACTAGTGGTGTACCTCAGGAAGTGTGCTGGGTCTGCTTTTGTTCTTGGTGTTCATGAATGATTTGCCCAAGGGTGTCAAAAGTTTCTGCAACCTTTTTGCCGATGATGCTAAGTTGCATCGTGTTATCCGTGACCATAATGACAGAGATGCACTTACCTTAACAGTGCACTGACCTTCAAGCTGACCTTAACAGTCTCCCTAATTGGGCTGAAGAAAATTATGACCAGTTTAATCCTCCGAAGACCATTGTCATGCATGTCGGGCAGAATAACCCATATTTTGACTACAACATCAACGGTGTCGCCATCAGTCACTCCACCTCTGCCAAGTCTCTTGGTCTTTTGGTTATGAATGATCTCAAACGTCAGGCCCAGTGCACTCAGGCCGCGAGGAAAGCACGTATGTGCGCCCACACCTTGACTATAGGGCAGTTGACATAACGTTGTGTTATTGTATATAACTCTATGCTAGAGCCAGTAACTGGGATAGCTGCAAGGGTCACTGGAGGGGGAAAAGAAGGGCGTCTTACCGAAGACAGTGCTGTAAGAGTGGATTTCTTAGGCCTATAATGCGCGATTTTTGTCGATTTGTTAGCAGTTGCTGACATTTTTAAGCAAGTGGAATATTTACTTTCCAATTACAACCTAGCAGCATAAGGGATTGGAGAAACAACGTTTTCTTTAAGCCTATGAAATCCACTCTCAAAGCACTGCCTTGACTAGAGTGGAGTTGTTTAACCACCCATTTTAATCTAGTGCCCCTTGCAGCTATCTCTCTTGTAGCCAATATGACGTCACATGACACTGCTCTATAGAGCAGCGTCAAGTGACGTCATATTGGCTACGAGACACTATTTGGAGGTAATAGCTACAAGGTGCACTAAATTAAAATATAAGAGGAAAAACGGCACTTCTAGTCAAAATAGTGCTTTGAGGTCGGATTTCTTTGGCTTAAAAAACCGTTGTTTTCTCCAACAACAAAAATCGCGTGTTATAGGCTTAAGAAATTCAGTCTTATAGCATTGGCTTCAGTAAGACGACCTTCTTTTTCCCCTCCAGTGCTCCTTGCAGCTAACCCAGTTACTGGCTCCACCATAGAGTTATACACAATAATACTATGCTGGAGCCTTAGTGGGTTAGATGCAAGGGGCACTGCGGAGAGAAACAAAAGTGCGTCATACTGAACCCGATGCTGTTAAGAGTGATTTCTTAGACCTAAAACGCGCGATTTTTGTTGTTGGAGAAAACAACGTTATTTTAAGCCTAAGAAATCCGCTCTTCCGTTGTCTATCCTTCCATTTTTATGTAGTGCACCTTGTAGTTATGACCTTCAAAACCCATACTTGGAGCCAATATAGCGCAAATGTCACTGCTCTATTGTGCAGAAATTCGGAACCCGTATCTTGCTAAGGATATCTGCATTCTCGAAACTGTTCAGCTCCATGCTACCAAACTTGTTCCTTCGCTTAGCCATCTCCCTTACTAGTACGGAGGATATACCTAAAATTGTGCGTTTTTGTCATAAAGGCATGAAACTTGGCAGGAATGCTGTTTACATCAAATTAAGAATTTTAAGTGTTGTAGGCATTTTCCTAAATTGCTATGAGCCGCCATATTAGAAAATGGCAGCCAAATTACTTGTTTTCCTTAACTCTGAAAAACAGCCCGAAATGCTTAGGATTTTCTGAAAGGTTTGGATCTTTTCTTTCCTTCAATCCTAACCGAAATTCTTTAGCTTAGATAAGAATACAAATATGAGCATTACAATGGCACTTTGAAATTGAAACTAGCCGCTACACCAATTACAGCTACACATTTAAACGGGTGTAGGACAGTCCCTATCTAAGCGAAAAAATTTTCGGCTAGAATTGATGGAAAGAATAGATGTGAATTAAGGGTGATAATACTTTCAATACGATTGTGTGGTGCAAGGGTTGCTCTTAACGTAAAAGATGAATAATCCCTTTCCTGTCCAGAATTGTGTGTTGAACGTCTTTGCTTCACTTCATGCTTCTGATTTGCTGATGGTTAAGAAGTTACAGCCAGAGAACCGATTGGGGGAAAGTAAGTCATTCCCTCCCCCACTCCCTTGGGGGGGGGGGTTGAACTTGCTATCATATACATTTTTTCCCAGTTACCCTTCATGTGCATCCTGACCAAACTTACCGCTGTTCACAAAAAGTGAACAATTCCTATAAAAAACCCTATTATTTACATTACGGCATATACTATGCATTCATAACGAATCATTCATACTACTTCCAGTACTTACTTCCGGCTGTGTTTAGTATATCATTGGAAAGGAAATTGCAAGAGGAACAATAAAGGCAGGGGATGTAATTTCGCTAACTGTGAAAGGGAATTCAAAGTGCCTTAAACAAATGCCATTTTGAAAAGCAAATAGCGTCTTTTCACTAATACATTAGTATCACTTCCTGTATACTTCCGGTTATGTTTGGTATCATTGGAAAGGATATTTCAAGAAAACAATAATGGAAGAGTGTATTTTGCTAACTGTGAAAGGGAATTCAGTGTTTCAATAAATAACATTGAAAGTATCGAATTCGGCAAACGGCGTGTTTCCATTAATCGTATTTTAGATAATAATAATAATAATAATAATAATAATAATAATCATTTTGTTGCCGGAGCAACAGGTCTGGCAAGGATCACGGGGATCGCTGACTGCCAGCCTTAAAAGGGGCTGCATTTAAGATGTGTGTAAATAAAAACTAATAATAATAAAAAAAAAACCTTGGTAGGTAGGGAATGCGAAGGTGGAAAGTAAAAACTAATACAAAATAAAATTCAAAAGCTTGCGTATAGGTAAAAATTAATTTTTAAAAATTGCATGACCAATGGAAAGGTGGGATCAAATTAGGAAGGGTGGGTTAGGATCTCAACTGCCTTACCACCAAGGTTAGACCTGCCAGGGACACAAAGGTCCCCGATGGTATCGCCAGTCGAATGGAAAAGAAGAAGGGTGGATGGCCATTTGTCAAAAAACAAAATAATGAATAAAAAACGTAAAAAATGTAAAGAGTTTAAAAGTCTTAACGTAAGTAGATCGTCACGTAAAAAAAATAAATAAATATTTCGTTGCGAAGCAAGGACAAGGATTGATCACTAATAATCCGCCTAAGAAAAAGCAAATGATATCAGAACAGAAAAGAGCACGGCCAATAAATAAGGCCGATTGTCAATATAAAAATGCGTAAATTAGATGTTATGAAAATTTCTTTTGAGAAAACTTGATAAATCCACTTTATGAAGCGATCTTCTGAAGGAGTTTACACCTTGCAAATTAATTAGATCATTTGGCAGCGCGTTCCAGGCACGAACTACCCTCACTGCAAAGAAATTTGATCGACAGGCTAGTCTCGATCTGGGCACAACAAGCTTGAGATTGTGTCCCCTGGTCCAAGTAATCTCGCTCAGATCAAATAGCGGGAGATCAAGAGACAAAAGTCCTTTAACAATTTTGAAAGTTAGTATTAGGTCAGTCTTCAATCTACGCAGCTCGAGGGAGTCTAAGTTAAGTTTCGTAAACTATAAGGCAGACGGCACAGCTCTGGGATAGATTTAGTGAAACGCCTTTGGACAGACTCCAATTTGTCAATATCCTTCAGTAAGTTGGGGGACCAAACAGGGCTCGCATACTCCAAAATTGGTCTCACATAGACCTTAAATGCCCATAGTTTAGTGTTAGCACAACCTGAGGTAAAAACCCGCCTTACCAGTCCCAAACGACGATTTGCTTGGGCTGCAATGTAGTTACAATGCATGGTTGAACCAAGGTCCCTGTTAAACCAAATACCCAAATCTTTTACTGAGTCGACGTGAGGTAAAGGTACTCCTTGTAAGGCATATTCAAAGTCATGATTTCCCTTTCCAATATGGAAACACTTACATTTAGCGATTGATATTGGCAATTGCTACTGATCAGCCCAATTTCCGACGTAATCAATACTACCCTGTAATGTTTCATGTTGTTGGGAGTTTGCGATTTTTGCATGTATTTTTAGATCATCTGCAAATTTTCCTTGTTGAATATCAAGATTTTCACATTTAAGATCATTTATAAAAAAGACAAAGAGGAGCGGGCCCAACACGGAACCCTGCGGCACCCCACTAATAATTTCTGTGAGTGGAGACACAGTCTTACCCAAAAGTACACGTTGTGTTCGTTTATTCAGGAAAGCAGAAATCCAATCCAGAAGCTTTCCGTCGAATCCCAGAATTTTAAGCTTCAGTTTTAACTTTTCGTGGAGCACCGATTCAAATGCTTTTTTAAAATCAAAAAAAAAAAATCATTGCTTTCAAGGGCGAATTACTAATTACTTCAAAGTAAAATCACAAACTCAGGGGCCTATTAAGCCATAAGTAAGCAAATCGTATAATAAAAAACATTCACACCGTATAACTCACTGAATTCCATGTAACAGTAATTAGAATTAATAAAATGGTTGGTCGTATGAAAAGTTATTTCAGTTTTTTGGCAAAAAAAAAATGAATTACGAACAACAGGAAGAAAAAAGAAAAGTTAAATCCGTTGATTCGTTCAGGAGTTATGAGAAAAAATTTAATTTGACTGCCATTTTGGCTGCCCATTTCCAATATGGCGGCTCATAGTAATTCAGGAGAATGGCTTCAACGCTTAAAATTCTTAATTTAATGTAAACATCAATCTTGCCAAGTTTCATGCTTTTATGATAAAATGCACAATTTCGTCTAATTTGGGGAAATATCCGTCGGACTATTCCACCCGAACCGATGGAGGGTGGAACTAAAAACCAAAAGAAAAAAGAAGATGACGAGCGTTCAGATTCGTCTGACAAATCCAAAAATGAAGCAAAGGTTACCAAAACGAAAACGTCTAACGTGAATGAGGTAACTGAACAAATATGTTGTGATAAATGTGGTCAAAGCTACGCATTTATGGGTACTGGAATTGATGTGCCATTTGATCAAATTCAAACATAGGGCCTCACATTTGTGTGTAGGGCTTGTAAACTCGAAAGCAAAGTCGCTGCTTTGACTGAATTAGTTGATCGCCTTGTAGAAGATAAAGAGGAGATTGAAAACAAGTTGAGTGCATCCTGTTTAGATTTGCAAACCACTAAAGATGAAGTTAAACGACTACAAGACGTGGTAGGCAGCGTACAGTCAAAAATTGGGTTTAACGATGTCAACGATTGCATTGTTGAAGACGGCCAAAGCATGAAACATAAGCATGAAGCATGGTTAAGATAGTATTAGTTAGGTTAGCATGGGCGCATAGGCATGTAGACCTCGACAGCTCAATAAACAAATCAAATCAAATCAATCAGCATGAAATCGTATGTCAATATTGTGGAAATGTCTGGTGGTGGGAAAGCAGGTAACAATGTGGTTTCTCTTGATTTGTGCTCGGAGTTAGTTGTAAAAAAAACTGGAAGAACGTGACAAGTGCAAATTGAACGTTGTTATCCACAATGTGCCAGAGAGCACTGAATCAGAAAATGAAAAAAGAATCGATCACGATTCTATTTTATTGAAACAAATCTGTGGGCAACTTGGTGTATCCGACAAGGTAAAGATTGTTAACTTCCACAGGTTGGGGAAAAAACAGGAGCAGGGAGACCGCCCACTGCTTGTCAAATTCCAAAACCAGGCAGAGCAAGAACTTTTTGTTGGTAAAGGTTACAGGTGTAGGGGCTATGTTATTGCTCCCAAAACAAAACAGGTTGCCATTTCGCCAGAGAGATCAAAGCAAGAGCGCGAGGAAATAAAAAACTTGCTTCAACTTCTGCAAGAGAGGAGGAAGTCAATCCCGACCTGATTTTAAGGGGAGGGAAAATTGTAACAAGAAAATTGGTTTCCCAGCAAATAAAGAACACTCCCGCAACATTCGGCGATCAGCCGCTGGACGGTCTGTGAACATCTCTAAGCTGGTTGTGGTGCGTGTAAATTTCCGTAGTATCAAGAACAAGGAAATTCAGCTCGATGAGTTATTAATATCTGAAAATCCAGACATTTTTATGTGCACTGAAACGTGGTTGAATGAAGGTGATCCCACTTACTGCTAGTTTCCCAGGAACTATGTGATGTACAGAAGAGACAGGCAAAGCAGAGCAGGTGGAGTTCTGATTGCAGTGAAAGACTCATTGCAGAGTGAGGAAATCATTGTCGAAAATTCTGAAGGAGTTGAAGCATGTTGGTGCTAAGTGACTATGGAATCCGAGGTTTTTTGGTTTGTGTGCGTGTGCAGACCACAAGAGGATAAAAGTGCAGTGGATGTGCTGTATGAGCAAGTTAGGGAAACAATACCCAGGAACAGTCGCAATGTGGTCATTGGCGGTGACTTTAACTTCCCAGACCGTAAGTGGCATGACGAGGGTTGGAGGAACTCCTGCACTTCTATCAAACCTGAATCTCTTGAAAGAATGATGGATGAATTTGGTCTGGAGCAGATTGTTGAAGAACCCACATGGGGTGAAAATTGCCTTGACTTGTTTTTTGCTACATTAAGTTTTGCAAGGGAATCCGTCTCGGTTGAAGAGGGGGTCTCCGACCACTCACTCGTAGTGTGGTTTTGCCAGCCTCTTTCAATATGGATAATGGGAAAGTGAAATATACATGGAGATATAACAAAGCTGACTGGGCTAAAATTAACCAAGAACTTGAAGATCTTTATATTGATTTTGAAAATTTAGCTCCCGAGAGATCAGTTGAGGAAAACTGGCCAGTGTTTAAGAGTAACTTGCTCCAAACTGTGCAAAAGTTTACTCCTCATGTCGCTACGAGGAGTAACGTAGTATACACTATGAAGATGGCACACTTGTCACTGGAGACTCTGAAAGGGCGAATGAGTTTAACGGTTTCTTTGAATCAGTTTTTACTGGGCCCGATACTGATGACCGGCTTCCGTTGTTCACGTCAAGAAGTAATGATGTAATGCCGGATTTCGAAATTGTGTATGCTGGCGTGTTAAACCTCATTTCTACCCTCAAGGAGGGCAAGGCACCTGGTCCGTATGGCATTGTCAGTCGGATGCTTAAGGAGACACAGGCAGTAAGTGCGCAGTATTTATTGCGTATCTTTAGGCAGAGTTTAGGAGAGGGTGTTGTGCCGGAGGACTGGAGGATCGCTGCAGTGGTACCACTGCACAAGGGTGGAAAGAAGAATGTTGTGGGAAATTACCGTCCAGTCTCACTAACATAGTTATGCTGCAAAATGTTGGAGCATCTTCGTGTCAGCAACCTTGTGGCGCACTTGGAAATCAACGGTCTACTCTCGCAGCGACAGTTCGGCTTCCGTAAGGGATCTTCGTGCGAGCTGATGCTTCTGGACATGATACATAAAATTGCACTCAGGGGCCTGGCAGCCTGTGTTATTTCTTGCTCGCCGCCGTGTGACTTTGAAGGGTCACGTGATCAACGCATACCGTGGCAGAAGCGACGATCGGCGAGCGAAGGAATACAGTAAAAATTCGATTAATCCTGTTAACCTACAGCATACAAAGCTTTATGACTTTAGCTGGCAATTTACAATCGTACTACTTTCATGTACGCAACGATCTGCGTAAATACAACTTATTTATTTGGCGGAAGATCATATAAAATTAATAGTTTTGAACATTTAAAAAACTTGTTGCTATTTCTTATTGCGCATTAAATTCCAGTCAAAGCATAATAAAAAGCGAAAAGAAAAAAAAACAATAGGTCGAACAGAAGTCTAAGCAATTCCCTTCTACCCCCCCTCCAAAAAAACTTAAATTTTGGGGGGGTTAAAATTAGTTTCTATCGTCTTAGGAAAATTTATACTACCTGTAAATTTAATTGCATTCAGTTCCTGAGTACTCTTCAGTTGCTTGAGGTTTTTTCGCTCTCCAGATACGACCAGTGCGCAACCCCACTGCGCATGTGTCAATGCGCAGCCCTCCTATAAAACGTGACCGGCGCGACGGATGGCCATCGCTTTCCTCTCGATATGTCAACCATGATGGTGGCTCAAGAGGGGAGGTAGGGTGGGTATTTACAGGTAGTATAAATTTTCCTAAGACGATAGAAACTAATTTTAACCCCCCCAAAATTTAAGTTTCTATTCGTCGGTAGAAAATTTCTACTACCTGTAAATTTAATTGCATTTACAGTTGACCTCGTCAATATAGGTGGCGGGCACCATCATGGCGAATTACCCCGGGTTGCGTACTGGTTTCCCCAAAAGTTAAACGAAAACTTTGCACTTTATTAAGGTAAAAAACAGAAACAGTCATATTGGATCTCTTTCGTAAAATGTGGTGGCCCTGAAAAGGGCCGTTTGTTTGATGGGTCTTGCTTCCGTTTGCAGGGGTCTTCGACTTGCTTCCGTCTTTGGTGGTCTTCGTTTCTGTTGCAAAGTGCTTAAGGGGGGTTGACTACACTTCTGGCAGTTACAATGGAGCCAAGGCGGTGTAGATCTCCTTCCTGTCTTGTCATGCCACGGAAGTAGTGGCTGGTGAAGACAGTTTGGCTTCTCCAAGAAGTGGCTTGAAGGATTTCAGCGATGGAGACATGGTTGTGAAAAGCCCAGGAGGTTGAAAGTGCCCTTAGTTCGTGCGCAGTAACTTTGATGTTGTTGTCGGTGCAGCTGATGCTTCCATCTTCGTAGGCTCTGGTGATTACCGTTTTGATCCAGTTGGATATCATGGCGGGTGATGTTACGTTGGTCCCTTTGGTGGAGGGTAGGAATAGTTGTAGACGACCACGTCGGCATTCAGGGTCCGCTGTTCGTTTGATGTAATATCGGAGTGCTCGGACGGGGCAAAGTGTTCTTTCCGGTTCTTCGTTGTAGATGTTTGTCAATGCTGGAATGATTATCGGTTGGGAGGATTCGGAAGGTTTTTGAGTTTTGGCACGGAAGTCAGGTCGCGATCTGAGGTGGATAAACCTGGAGTTGTCAAAGAAGAAGCAGTAGGCTGGGTCGTTCTAGAGAGCCTGCATTTCGCTGGTTCGTAGACTTGCTGCAAGAGATGTGAGGAATACAGTTTTCCGGGTTAAGTGATTAATGTGGCAGGTTTAAATAGGTTCGTACGGTTCCCTGGTTAGAGATCTAAGACCAGAGGGAGATCCCATCTCGGGAATTTCTGATACACGGAGGGACGTTCGTTTTCGTAGGATCTGAGAAGGGAAGTGATCCGGTAATCTTCAAGAAGGTGTCGATTTCCTGCGGCTTTGAAAACGGTGTTTAGTGCGGATCTGTAGACCAGAATGGTGGATCCTTTAAGGTTGTCTTTGAAGAGGTCATCGAAAAATGCTAAGAGTTGTTGAATAGGGGGATTGATTGGATTAACTTTCTTTCGCTTACACCAATGAAACCATCGTTCCCAGTGTCCGTTATATAGTTTGTTGGTTGAATTTCGTAGAGCCTTGCTGGCAATTCTGGTGGCTGTTCTTCAAAAATTCCAGCCTCTTTGATGAGTTTGATGATAGTAGCCACCCGTGCAGATGTAAGGTCTTGGAGTTCGGGTGGAAATTGGTTCTTTCTGTTGTGAGAGGAGGTCTGGGCAGTGTGGAAGTTTCCTTGGGAGATCTATGAGGAGGTTCAGAAGTTGAGGGAACCACGGGGCTGCAGGCCAGTTTGGTGCGATCAGTAGGAAGATCCCAGGAGTCTGTTCGATCTTCGTGAGAATGGTTGGGAGAAGTTTGAAGGGTGGGAAGAGGTAGGCATAAAGGTTCTTCCACAGGAAGGTTAGAGCGTCGACGGCGCAGGCTTTGTTGTCCGGAATCGGGCTGATAAATTGGGGAAGTTTGGCATTGTGCCTCGTGGAGAATAGGTCGATTATGGGTTTCCCCCAGATGTTGAAGAGATATTCGCAAATTTATGTCTTTAGGGTCCATTCACCTGAAGATGGCTTGTTGCGAGAAAGGGCATCCGCAATAACATTCCGGTTTCCTGGAATATGGAGAGATTGAATGGATGTGTTGAGTTCCTGGCAAAGTTGGAAGATGGCTGAGGTGATCTGGTGTAGGGTTCGAGAACGAGTCCCACCTTCCTTGCGAATGTAGGCAACAGCAGTTGTGTTGTCTGCCTGGACTTGGACTATTTTGTCTGCTACAAGGTGCCGAAAGTGGTCGAGGGCGTTGTAGATGGCTTTCATTTCGAGAATGTTGATGTGATCCGAAGTGTTTGGGGGCCAGATGCCGGCAATCTCGTGCTCCTGGAGGTGGGCACCCCATCCTGTTAAGGAGGCATCCGTGAGAAGCAGGAGGTCTGGGGTGGGTTCGTGGAGGGGTAAGGTTTTGGCAAGGTTGGCTTCGTTCATCCACCAATGTAGGCATTCCCATGGGAACTCTTCGTTTGTTGGTAGGGTTGTCCTGGATGTCGGGTGACAGGTGTCCCAGTGGTCGATTTGGTAATGGTGGAAGGGGCGAGTCATCCACCTGCCGTGCGGGAGGAGGTTCGCCATGGAATTGAGTTTCCCGATGAAGGAGTTCAGAGGTCTGAGAGAGTGGGGTGGTGACTTCTGAAGTTCCTGTCCGTGTAAGAGTAGGTCGGTTTTCCGTTCTGATGAGGGGGTGACAGTGCTTTTGAGTAAGTTGAAATCTACTCCTAGGAAGGTGCATTGCTGGGAAGGTGTTAGTCTTGACTTCTTCCAGTTGATCCTCAATCCAAGGGTGTGGAGGAATCGGATTGTGAACATCCTGTTTCGAATGAGTTGTTGGGGATTTGGGTTGTTGAGGAGCCAGTCGTCCAGGAAGGCATTGGCAGTGATTTGGTGGCGATGGAGGTGGCCGAGAACGGGTTTCAGGACGGATGTGAAGATTCGGGGAGCGGCATTTAGTCCAAACGGTAGAGTTTGGAATTCGTAAACTGTTTCTTGATAGAGAAAGCGAAAGTAGTGAAGAGATGCCGGGTGAAGTGGAACGTGAAGGTAGGCATCCTCCAGGTCTATTGAGATGGTACAATCCATGCTCCTTAGGGAGAGTTGGATGGATTCGAGAGTTTCCATTTTGAAGTGGCTGTTGTGCATGAATTGATTCAGTGGCTTTAGGTTGAAGATCATTCTGTTTCCGCCTGACTTCTTTGGTCTGAGGAAGATGGAGCTGTAAAAGCCAGGTTTGGAGAGATCTGGACAGATGTGAATGGCTTCCTTTGCGAGAAGTGTATCGATTTCTGAAGTGAGGGTGTGGTGAGTCTAGTCATTGGCGTCGATGGGATTTGCTTCTGGAAGAAGATGCGGAATATCTGTTGCGATTGTCCGGTGTGGGGCCCCGTTGTATCCTTTTGTTGGTTTGGTTGTTTCTGCGAAAGGATTGGTTGCTGTCACGAAGGGAGTGCGAGTTGTCGTAGGAAGATTTGGGCTGAGTTTTGGCTGACTGTTGTGGAGGAGGGGCAGCCGTGTTTAGGCTGTGTTGAGCTTTCCGAAAGGGGTGGCTAGTAGTTGGTTTGGGTTTAGGTTTACGAGAAATGTCCAGATGAGGTGCCAAAGTTGGTACTAATCCTCTGAAGAGTGTCTCAGTTTCGTGAAGAGGAAGGTTGCGGAGGACATGCTTGGTTGAGGTGCTTAAGTTGGTTGTGGTGCCAAGAGCGATGTCCCGTAGGAGTAAGGTAGAGTTAAATAGAGCCCTGGTGAACCAGTTGAAACTGTGAACGGTGGCGAAGGACATTTTCTTGAACAGTTCAGAGATCAGCAGATGAAGGTGTTTGATATTACGTTTGCTGGATTCAACCGCGAGTCTCTCGCATAGAGCGTTAATGGCAGTGGCAAGGACGTCAGCTTGAGAGGCGGCACGAAGGCCAAGGCGAAGGATTCTGTCGTTTTC
>JAHWFP010273194.1:5356-15654 GCA_023313725.1 Lithobius niger
CAGGGGGTGCTAAATAGTTTAACCAGACCCAGGGGGTGCTAAATAGTATACCGGTATGACATCACTTCCGGTATGGGAGGACGCCGCCATCTTGGAAAAATAGCTTCCCCCCTCTCCTCCAGATTGATGAAAAGGGGACTTCCGGTTCCCATGGGCGCCGCCATCTTGGATGGCGTCACTTCCGGTTGGGGGGTGTCAGTCTGTCCCTGCCATATCGTAAATTGCCCCTACTATAAACACCGTTGCCAAAGAAATTGTGCATACGTCCAATTCACGAAAAACAAACAAAATGTCAAATTAAAGTCAAAAAGTAGTAAAGAGGCCACCAAGTTGAGACTGGTTCGGCCTCACAAAGGAGTGATATGAACTAAATACAAAAAAATTTAAACAAAAACAGAAACTAATAAAGAGATGACTAATTAGAGAATGGTTCTGCATCTTAAAGGAGTAATACAAAATTAAAATATTGTAAAAATGGCCACTCAAGCTATAGTTGACGTGGCACATTATTATAAATCTGCAGGCTAGTTGAGTTGAGTCTAATACACAATTAAAAAAAAAAAGAAGTGATATATAAAAAACCAAAACTAGTAAAAGCGACCGCCAATTCCGAATGGTTCAAAGAAGTGATATCAACACACCAAAACATTCGCGAACTTAATCGCACCAAATAATGCTTTGGGCGTTAAATGAAAATTTGAACATTGCTACCTAAAGTAGCCAACCTTTAACCTTCGAAGAATTAGTCGGTGGGATTAACTTGTTGAATGTTTTGGTGTGGTGATATCACTTCTTTGAAGGGCCGAACCATTCAGAACATGGCAGTCCCTTTTACTAGTTTTGGTTTTTGATATGATATCATTATTTAAAACAAAATCCACAAGGGCGAAAGAACCTGCCAAGTTTCAGCCAAGAAAGGTAGTGATTCAGAGCAAAAATGGCTGCTACCAATTTGCTGCATTAGTTGTTAACCTAATCCCACCGACTATTAGATCAGAAGGTTTAATGAAAAACGTGACCGTACAACCCGTAGCAATGTTCAAGTTTTTCATTTAAGTGTGGGATTAGTCGGTGGGATTAACTTGGCAACTAATGTAGCTACTTGGTGGCAGCCATTTTTGCTCTGATATCACTATTTTGACTGGCTGAAACTTGGCGGGTTCTTTCACCCTTGTGGGTTTTATTTTAGATATCAATCCTTTTGTAGTTTCTTTTTTATTGTGGCATTTTATTTTTGCCAGTTATCTATTATCTGGCCAGGTTTGGTCGAAAAATATTTCATAGGAACGCAAGTATTAATTTATTTAAGTTTTGCTGGAGTGAAGACTTCACTCGTATAAATTAAAGCGTTTTCTGATTTAGATTCAGCCGTCAACAATCAGTAGAACATATTCGCATATTTTCCATACTCATTTCCTAACTAAACTAACAACTAAGTGAGTAGCGCGTTCATTTTATCGACAATGTTCGTGCTGCCAACTATTTCTGGCAGTCCATTTGCATTGTTGCGTTTGCATCACTAATAAAGAGTCATATTTATTTTGATCACCGGTGGCGTTTTCCCAACATACAGAAAAATAGCATTACAAACGATTGCAATCTTTTTAGTTAATGTCTCCCCAAACGTCAAACCATAAAAGGCACCTATTGGAGTTAAGAGTGTTGAATACCAAATTTCATTCGTACCTGTCGCATTAGTTATTTTATATGAGCAGAATTAGTCAGTATATGGTAGCCAGTAAAGCAAAACCATAAAACAACCAAAAGGGGTGATATCATACAAAAACCCGATAAGGTAAAGTGACCCATCAAGTTTTTGCCGTTGAAAGTAGTGATAGAGCTAAAATGGCTGCCACCAAGTTTGTGGTCCGAACCGTGATCACTCAAGCTTAATAGATAATCACCGAGGTGTTAGTTAAGATTGAGTGATCAGGGTTGGGACCGAAAACTTGGTGGCAGCCATTTTGGCTCTGATATCGCTACTTTCTATGGCAAAAACTTGATGAGTCCCTATACCCTTATGGAATTTTTGTATGATATGACCCCTTTTGGTTGTTTTATGGTTTTGCTTTATGCGAGTATTGATTGTGAACTCCTTATGTAACTATAATTGTAAATCGTTTCTTGAACAGCCTGAAGAAAATCGTCACTTTTGTATAATTAATGGTCGCTGATTAATTACATTTCCAATAAAGTGCACGTTGTATTGCACTTGATTGTAAAACAGAAACAACTGAGCACGATAAGTTGGATTCGTTTAGTTTAGGGCAATTAGGATTATTTTTTATTTTTTTTAATATTCAAGGGGCGGTAACCCTTTTCGGATTTTCTTCCCCATAAACAGTTAAGATAGACGATGAGATAATTTATGTATCTACATAATAAGATTATTGAACTCAAGACTACTACGACTACTGCCATCAACACTCAAATTTTGAAGTAACAATCACTTGAGTCGCTTTACATTCTTGGTGCGCGTGTTATGCCTTTGCTACGGTGCTGAGCAATTGAAAGAGCGCATAGCATAACGGCTTTAGTTCTGGTAAGAACCAAATAAATCTATATATATTTATATATATAATCCACCCAAAACCAAAACTGGTAAGAGAAGCCGCCAAGTTTACAAAAAGGGTCGACCTTTCAAAGTAGTGATATCATTCAACCAGGGAAAGGCCGCCAAGGTTAATCCTATTAGCCAAGTTAATCGCGCCTACTAATAGTTCGAAGGTTAAATGAAAACTAGAAGATTGCTACTAGCGGTAGCAATCTTCAAGTTTTCATTTAACGTCCAAAGTATTATTCGGTGCGATTAACTTGGCTAATAGGATTAACCTTGGCGGCTTCTCTTACCAGTTTTGGTTTTGGGTGGATATCACGACTTTCATAGGCATGTGAATGGCCAAAATCCCACGGTGTAATTGTCACCCATACCTTTTTTTGTGTGGAGGTATTTTATTGTATGAATGTTCTCATTCATAAATTTCACATTTGCTATTGTCATTCCAAATAAATTAATAACAAGCGTAACACTATGGTAATTGCAAGGACCTAATCAATTCCTATGGAGCGGTAGCAAAATCTTCAAGTTTTCATTTAACGTCCAAAGTATTATTCCGTGCGATTAACTTAACTAATAGGATTAACCTTGGCGGTCTTTCCCTGGTTGAATGATATCACTACTTTGAAAGGCCGACCCTTCTTGGAAACTTGGCAGCTGCTCTTATACCAGTTTTGGTTTTGGGTGGATATCACAACTTTCCTAGGCCTGTGAATACAAAGAATTACACTGTCTAATAGTGACCTCTACCTTTTTTGTCTGGAGTGTCTATAAATTTTCTAATTCATAATTCTTATGTTTGCTATTGCCCAATTAGCCGTTACACCAGTTAAATGGACATGGTTTGGCGTATTGTATGCCCATGTTTCGCATGCTTAAGTCTATTTAATCCGATTTTTGAGCGCACTGGCTGACAAACGCTGATTTTCGTTCGCTTCGCTCACTCAATCAGCGCATCCCCCTTCACTTGGCTATCCAGAGGTAAACGTTAATCTGAACACATACTACAAACTCACGGAATGGTAAATGTTCATACAGTTCTAATATTCTGGTCGCAGACGAAGATTACTAAAACTAATCAACTCGTCATTTGTTTAAAATTACTCGTCACTTACACTAGACTGCAAGAATAGTAAGTCTACATAAAATGAAATGTCCGCGTCACGTTATTGAGGACACTTTTTCTCCATAAAGAACACGTTCCCACCTGTGCTGACGATGTGCATTTTGTTTCCTAATCTTCTTTCCAGCAAAATTGTCCCTTTTATCGTGGTGGGGCAGATAATTCAGTTGGGATTCGTGTACCGTAAAAAAAAAAGACCAAACCTTTGCAATAAAAGATAAAGATATTCTGTCTCTTAGTGAACCACCTATTTTCAAAAACAGTGCATTCTGACAATATAAGTACTGAAACGGTAAGCGTGCAACACTTAAGCATGTTATAATCTACTGTTGAATGACAATACAAACAATGGTTACAACAATAGTTTTGCACTTACGAGCCACTTCAGGGCCACGTGCTTCTAGCTGCAACCCCCATTTTAGAAAAAGGCACTTCCCCATATGTCTGCCGAAATTTAGATCTGGCAACTTTCCCTAATGAGCTGTAGACGTGTCGTTATACCCTATGAGAATTAACATGGGAGCCTGCGGACTAGTTACTAGTCACTAGTTACTAGTCACCAGTAACACAAATCAACGTTATTGAGGACACTTTTTCTCCATGAAGGACACGTTCCTACATTTTCGTGTTGACGTTTACTTTGTTACTGGACCTAAGACACCTGATTCAAACGATTTGCAAAGATTTCTACCGCATCGGGAATTTACACCAGTATGCTGAAATCACGTATAAGTTGGTTTCAGTTAAAAGACACGGTCTGCTAGTGAGCCGCCATCTGACAACAATAACACTTTAACAATTACGCTGTGACAATTAAGCTCCAACAACAATAAAACGTCTACTTAGCGGCGACACACTAGCGTGTGTCTAGATAAGCTTAGGTTGGGAAAGCAAATTCATCATTATACATATAATGAAAGAGGGCGAGCGACCCACAATGTCAAACGGGTGTGGCCTGTAACAATCAGTAACAATCGAAATATTGCTTTAATAATGCTACCTCTTAAAGCAGACTTGAGTTTCAAAGTTGGTTCAGTAACAATCACTGCATGCACGACCGTTGTTAGGTTTGTTGCGCTTGGTATCAGAACGGAGAAACGGCCAATTGAGCGTCCTCCATTGAAAAAAGACATTTACTTCTATAAAAAAACAAATCAGCAGGGGTTTAAATGGAGGGGGAGCAGGGATGGGGATATTCAGACCACTCAATAGGGGAATCCGGGTCGGGGACGGGGGAGGCAGTGCAGGACGAGAAAGGGGATACGGGGGGGGGAGGGGGGGGCAGGGGGGAAAACCAACTGGGTACGCCGTAGGGGAGTTCGGAGGAGGAAGCAGGGGAAGTCGACACCCTTTTCATTCTGTACTGCCCACTACAGTATTTCGCTCAGATATGCAACGGCTAGACCGGCGTATGTTACGCCGGGGGTACAGCTAGTAAATAAATAAATTGCAAAGTGGCCGGCAACAGTAACACCTCTGTTTGTCAGAGTAGTCTTTAGTTTTAAGTTTAATGTAGAGCATATGGAATTGTGTCCTCTAGGCTCTCGTAGAGTATTAAATAAATAAATAACAGATGGTGTAGAGCGCACGGAGTAGCGTCCTTTAGGCTCTCACAAATAAATAAATGGGTAATAAATAAATAAATAAAACAACAATGAGGCTTTGTTACGCCGACGATTTACTTTCTGCCTATCCCAGAAAAAAAAAGACCAAAGTCTCGGCTAAAGGTTTCAACTTTGTTCTACAAAAGCGTATTTATTTATCTCCTACAGAAATATTTAAATGTCAGTGCCTGGCAAAGGCGTCGGAGCTGCGTCGTGAATGGGGTTGCTGATTGAGTGAGCGAAGCAAAAATTTGATGGACGAAACTTAATTCGGTCAAACATGGATATACAGATGAGCTGAACGACCAAACCGTACCAGTGTGGCAAACGGCGCATCCAACACAACGTGTGGGTACAACGAACTCAGTAAGGAAAATAACGTTATTAGCCATCCAACAATTTTTTCATGCAGCGATGCTTGAGCGTACAGCCAGTGATTTTAGTTACAACATGGGCTGATTGAGTTGCAGCCAACGAAAATCAGCGTTTCTTAGCCAATGTGCGCAAAAATTGTATGGAACAAACTTAATTCGATGAAGGCGTTCGTTAGCCAGTGTGCACATAATTTGCGTAGTAAGATCGTTGAATTAGTAGGTATAAGAAGTAAGAAGCTAACAAACACTTGTCGCTTTTCAATCTTCATGCACGTGTTACGTCTTTGTTACGGTGCCAAACAATTTCGTGGATATGAGCTTTCGGAGCTGGGCTCATTGTTTCAAAGTGACAGCAACAATCACTACGGAGCACGAGTCTTATCATTGCCATCTTGAATGAACGAATGTATGTTTATCGGCCCGTTGCCATGCGCCCACTTACAACAATCGATTGCCAACAAACACCAAAAATACAAGCCAATACACGCTCTGAGCTGAAACACACTCCAAGCCAAAACACACTTTAGCAACATCTGCAATTACTACAGGGGGGGGGGAGGAGTTCAGGAGCAGGAGCAAGGATCGAGTCACACCTGAATGCCCGACTGCCGGATATAGGATACCACAGCTCTCAGCCTTGTGCGCCCCAGGGGCGTCTATCTATTGGGGGGGAATGAGACAAATGCCTCATTGAAATTTTAGGGGGGGGGGGGGGGGCGAGACTATCTAAACTCGTAAAAAAATTGTTAAGTTTGCCCACAACGATTTATCTTAGAAGAGATGGCATCCACCACCACCGCCCACCTACCTCTTCCTCCACCTCGATGCAAAATGAATGTCAGCTGCCTAGCGTAAGCAAGCAGCGTAACGTGTCTGTGAGAAAACGTGTGCATTGCAGGCAATGCCTTCTACAAGGGGTTAGGTACTACAAGGACGAGCTACAAGCAAAAAAAGGATGTCAACAATACACTCTCGTTAGAGGGCAGTCGCTATCGGTGACGACTCAACCTCACTCTCGACGTGACAGCAAGTTCATTGTTTTTTACGTGGGATTATTCCTCCTGGTGTAATCTGCTGCAGCTTTTTGTCGTTTGTCTCTGCGAGTGCGTACTACTGGCACTGGCGTGCTGATGTCAGCACACTTATCCCTGGTGGGCCACGGACACACGGTAAGAATACGTTGTTAATTAAACTACGTATTATTACACTGTAATAATGATAGGCTACCGGTAAGCTGTATTCAAGGGTGTCGAATTTTCTAATTATGGAGGGGACAAGTCAAAAAACCAACAGACAACCAAAATTTTGTATTTCAGGGTGGATGAAAGAATTCTTAAAATGTGGGGGAGGTCGGGGTATTCTTCTTATGGAAGTCTTGCACCCGGTCCCCCCCCCCCCTTCCCAAATTACAACCCTCGTAGTTTTGTAAAGGGGGGGGGGGGGAGAGACAGAGCGGGCGCAGGGCGGGCGCAGGCATTCAACCGGGCCGGTGGACCAATACGGCTGCCATTTCTTGGCGTCGGCCATTTAGCCAGGCTAGAAAGCTAGCACCCGAAAAATAGTATTTTAACAGTTTGCGTGAGCTTGACTGAACGTAATTAGCACGGCCGGCAGGCAGTGCTTATTAGAGTTCGGTTGCGCACGAGAATTTTCAAAAACTGGACCGGAGGCGGAGGAGCGGCTAACAATATCAAAATGTTACAACGCTACAACATGTAAGAATGGTGCAACAATACGCGAGGCGCAGAAGATCGGAGATCGGATGAAATCGTCTTGATTTTCGCTTAAATCTTTCAGTTTTAAAACAGCGTGAAGTCTTTACTCAAAATCGGGCGGCCGACATGACTGAATGACTTTCTTCAATGCGGGCTTTGGGAAGCCAGTTGAATTGTTTCTGCAATTGTTTGCATGATACTGCATCTGCCTGCAACAATACAGAATCCACTATCCATCGAGCTGATACATGCTAAATCTAGACACACGGTAGTGTGTTACCATCAAATAATGAACTTGGGCCAAAGCTTGGGCAGAACTTGAACAGAAATACGCATTTCTAATGTTCCGTTTTTTCGCAAACATAATTGGGTGTGCAGTGGACATACCATGCACAACATAGACCAAATCGTACCACTTTCAATAAAAAGGACGCTAAAAACCCCACAAATTAACTGAACAAACGGCGAAAAAAACATTACAGCTCGTATAACCATACTCACAGCCGTCAAGGTACACGAATAAAAACGGATTAGAATTCACTCGAACGCAACGAACTATAATTTGAACTCCAATTCCAGGGAACAAGGATTGTGACATGCCAGCCTCCATGCACACGTAAACAAACATGTACATCACTAATCAAACAAAACGGTTGGATATTTCAAAAAAAATACCCACACAAAATGAACACGTTAAGTACTCACATGAACTAGAACTAAAACAAACTATCAAACACAAGCAAAAAACTGCCTAACTAGGAGTCTGCTTGTTTCAGAAGTTATAAATGCACACAAAATACAGACATAGCCACTCACACGAAACACAGACAAATATTTAAAAAAAAAACCTGTATGATACACAAATTAAGCACACATGCACACGCATACAAACATTAAACATTTCAAACACAAACTGCGTTCACTTACTGACATAACAATTACGTAAAAAGTCATTATTCCTTGGAATTGGAGTTCAAATAATAGTTCGTTGCGTTCGAGTGAACTCTAATCGACTCTAATCAGTTTTTATTCGTGTACCTTCACGGCTGTGAGTATGGTTATACGAGCTCTAATGTTTTTTTCCTAAACGGCAAAGCCGTTTTTTGTTAAGTTAATGAAATCATATGCCACCGGAAAGCGAAAATTTAATAATAAGATGGAACTGTTTATATAGCAGTTTCTAGTATATTTAGAGGATGCTTAGGGGCCAACAGCCCCGATAGGCAACAAATACGGTACAAAAAAAATACTGGTAAAATAGCTACCTTGACTTGCTACTTAAATTCGTTTACTACCCTATGTTTGGGACTGATTTACGCAACGGGAAAAGATGAAAGTACATTTTTGTTTTGTTCCAAACTCTACATGTTTCGTGAGGGGCGAACTCCTCGGCTTAAAACTTGGGGGACGGCACGGGAGTTGTAATTTTGGTTGTAACTCCTCTTCCCCCCACCCCCCGGGATTGATGCCTATGTAACTTAGCAGGGATGGTGATGCTAACGGGGATGGGGACAGGGATAGGCAGTCATTATAAGAATTGGTCCAAATATAGAAAATTAATACGACCATGTTCATTCATTTCACGGCAGCAATGAACATAGGGCGAGCATGTTCGTTCTTTGCACAGTAGCAGTGAAAAAGGTTATCGGCCGGCAACGTGACAGGACATTGCTGCTGAATTAAGTGTCGACTTAATTATAAACAAATTTGCGATGTATTCAAAGGAGTTGCGTAAGAAATTGATGTGAAGTCTCAATGTAATAAATCAGTCATTAGAATTAGTAAAGAATTAGAGTTACAGTTTTTACCATTAGGGGGTGGCAGGGGGAGCAGTGGCAGATTTAGGTGGGTGCACTGGGTGCCTCCCCCCCCCCCCAGCTCTAAAAATACATTTAAAAAAATTTGTTTTCAAAAGTTAATTTTTGGGCACAAAAAGGCTTGAAGGAAATTCAAACGACATTAAACCAGCAGCTGATAAAAGTGTACAGCTAGTTAGGCAGTATTCATATGTCATTGTGAGGAGTCGGTATGGAGTAGTTCGTTCCTATGTTCATTGGAGGGTGGGAGCTAATGAATAAATATTTTGGCGTAGTAGTTTATGGCCTAAACTTGTCTACAAGCAGGTCCTCCAGAAAGCAGTAAAAAAGACTAAAAATGTCAAGGTGTTAGGGAAGTTAGCAATGCTCCCCAGACCCCTAGTTGGCGTTGCAATGGCAAGCAACAGCACCCCTTTAAGGTAATCCTAGATCCGCCAATGGGGAGGGGGGACATAATAATGTTTAGTTGGGGAAAATTGCCTCGTTACAATTGCCTCAGAGTTACAATTTTTACCGGGGGGGCATAATTTTAGTTGGGGGGGGGTTGCCTCATAGTGCTAGGGGGGGGGGATAGACAACCCTGGTGCGCCCGTTGTGGGAGATTGGCGCATTGAGAGGAGACCCCCCACATGCTGATCCGCATGCAAGAAGCCTAACAGAGCTGACCGGAGCCCAAGAAGCGACGTGCATAAGAGAAGGAAATGCTCAGGAGTCTGCGGGTGACCACAGCCAGGACACGCGGCCGACAAGGACCACCTCATCCTGTGGCGATGAGCAGCCAGAAGAGAATGGCCCGTACGAAGGCAAGAAAGAGCCCTCTTACCACACAAGACCATTCAGTGGAGACTGCAAGGTGCAGTATGGTTGCCGTGTGTACAAAGTCCGCCCATTTTTTGAGTAAGCCATTTTTTAAAACTGTGCATCCAGTGATTTGAGTCATGGGTTGCGCTGATTGAGTGAGCGAAGCACACGAAAATCAGTTTTTATTAGCCAGTGTGTGCAAAAATTGGATTGCAGAAACTTAATTCGGTGAAACATCCATACGCAGCTGAGCGACCAACGACCAGCTACCAGTGTTGGAAAGTGTGCATCTAAGACCAGCTACCAG
>JAHWFP010273194.1:15664-44799 GCA_023313725.1 Lithobius niger
GTGTTGGAAAGTGTGCATCTAAGACCAGCTACCAGTGTTGGAAAGTGCGCATCTAAGACTGCTACCAGTGTTGGAAAGTGTGCATCTAAGACCAGCTACCAGTGTTGGAAAATGTGCATCTAAGACCAGCCTCCTCTAGTTTTAGATAAGTTACAAATACAATGTATCATTTCGATTTAATTTATTGTGAAACAGAAACAATAAGTTAACCGAGGCTGCATTGTTACTCAGCAATGGAGGACAATTATTTTGATAACAGATGGCGTGTTCCCAATGTTCACGAAAATAGCATTGCAAACGATTACAATCTTTGGAATTAAACTTCCCCATTTAAATCTCCCCATTTAAAACCTCCCCATAAAATGCACCTATCGGAGTCAAACCTAAACTGGATGTCAAATTTCAAGCATAACGGAATTAGCAAGTAATAAGTAGTAATCTACATAATAAGATTGAACTCATAAATCCAGTTTGTGGTTACAGTATTGTGTAATTTATTGTGTATTTTGTCTTTTCGTTGTATAGCCATTTGTAGTTATTCTTTACTGCAGGGCTCCTAAAAGACCTTGGGTCTTCAATCAACTTACAATGTATTATTTTAAAAAGGGTTTCAAAGGGTTTAATGAGTGAAGGGGATATACCTCCCAGCGCCATTTTTCTCGATCCTCCACATTAAGTACGGCCCCAAAGGTCTATTTACTTACCGTTAGTCTTTCCCTTGCTAAAAAATCGCTTTAAAATGTGGTGTCTAGGAGATTTTCTGTTGAATATTATCACTATATTTAAGAACGACCCATCACTAAATGATGCATTGCGCGCGTCCAATAATCATGACATTTCATCTCTGTGTGTACATCTACTAATTTTCTAATAATTACCATGAGATCTAAAATCTAATAGACTAATGCGGTAAAAATTAAAATTAATTATTCCAATAGATCGCCGAAGTAAAATTATAAGACACTAGTCTAGAAAATTATAAATTGTGATTTTAAAATACAAGAATCATTCCGGTTTTTGACGAAACAATCTATGGGTTCACGCTGGCTGGACTATTAGGCGCAATGCCAATTGATGATGATTGATTGATTGATTGATGTTTTTCACTGCGAGGAACGAAGCTACCGTCTCAGTTGACCTTAGCTGTGGTAAATACGCGGATGTGATCGTCACGGGGGTGTTGTGAGGCAAGCAGATGGCTATAAGGCAGGCGGTATGTTGCTTTAACCACTCCTGGTCATCTGCCCGAAGCCCTAAGGCCCTATTTAAAATTGTGTTTCAAATAAAGCCCGTCTTTTTCTTCTGTTTGTAACTACTACAGATCACAACGATTTGATTGTTGTTAAAAAAAAACGTAACAGAAGACAATTTGGTTGTTTGTTGGAGATTATTGTTTTCCTTTCAAAGTTTGTAACGACCCTGCGTGCTGCAATTGTTAAAAATCGCTGGCAGAGTTAGGCCGGGTTTACGCAACCACTCGCTTTTGCATTCTCGCAGCTAGAAGCTAGAAATCACCTCAAATTACAACATGTCGGTGGTTTTATGTCTGCCTCCTCGCAACGAAAACAACAAATAACGTGAGTTCAGAAGCGTTTGGGAAAATTGTTTTGTCATGAGGAATTCGTTATATTATTGGCACGGATTATAAGACTGCAAGTATTTACTCAAACGATGCCGGATTTAGCTAATCCATTTAGCGTTGTTACCATGGCAATGTCACCTTTGCCATCGCGATTGAGTGCTAGCTGCGAGAATGCAAAGGCGAGTCGTTGCGTAAACGCGCCCTTATCGTGGCTGCGCCGGCGCACGAGAAAACAATCTGGCCAGCAGCGCGCACATGTCTTTGGATTTTTGGCTGGCGGCGTGGCTTGGCAGCGCACACGTCTGATTTCAAAGTATTCCGGCGTGGAGGAGTGAATACTTAATCCAGTAGCGATGGCGGCGCGGCAGCGCACACGTCTGCTTCTTTCTCGCCACGAGTGTAAATATTTTTTGTAAAAGACGTAATTTCTCTAAGAGAGAATTTTCTCTCCAAGAGTAAATATTTCTGTAAGAGAATTAATTTCTCTAAGAGAAATTTTTCTCCAAGAGAATAATTCTCTCGAGTAGTAAAAATTTCTTTAAGAAAGCAATTTTCTCTCTACAAGAGTTGTTTTGTGACATTTTTTTTACAATAGGAAAAAGATATAATAATGTCCGAAACGGCGCCCCATACATAAATGCGTGCGTTCGTTATTTTTTTTTTCTAGGATAAACGTGGACAAGTTTTTCTTCCTGGCTTAACGAAATCTATTACCATTCAAAAAGTGGCCCCTTTGGTAATATTTGTCATCTGGCCTTTGACTGTCAGTCAACCCCTTACCAGTCCTACCTGCGTACCTTAACTAATGAATGGGCAAGCTTGCTTATACTCCTAATGTAAAGCCTGACATTTGGCCAAACCTTAAAATTTATCCAAAGTATCCAAAGTAAAGCGATGAAAACCCCAATGATTTCATCCTCTTGACTTATGTAGAATAAAAAAATTCTAAATAATTAAAGATATCTACGAAGAAATAGCTCATTTGATTTTCAGGACATGACAAAAACAGTTTCTTACAGTATTACCTACTTGGAATAGTCAACGAGAAAATAAAAAAAATTAAATTTCAAGTTGTACTGTCTGACAGAAATATACTAGCAGAAAGCATTTTTGATTCTAGTATAACGGTGAAAATTATATTTTTATCCAGTCTATTGTGCTTTAGTTAAGACTTATCGTACGGTCCCTACCTTTCACAATGCTAAAAACGTGCAGCGATATATCCCATATCACCACACTTTACTGTGGTGATATTAATATCACCACACTAAAGTGTGGCAATATGGGATATCACCACACTAAAGTGTGATATGGATGCCATGCACAGTAGTGTGGTGATAAGACATTGCTTATACTTTCATGAGGTAGAATTCCTTAATAAAACCCATGCGAGAATCAATTTGATTTTTTATGTCAACCAAAAGTTTTCAAATAATGTTTGCTACAAAATAAAATCGTAGCCTACCTTCGTTCCCTGTTTGAAAAAAAAAAATTGACGACCGGTGCTCTTTTATTACGCAACAAAATAAAAGCAAATTAATTCACGCATGGTTTTATAAAGCAGTTCTACATTTCGAAACACATACAAGAAAATTGAATACTTTAAATACTTATTACCCCCCCCCCAAAAAAAAAAAAAAAAAAAACTAGCTTGCGACTCTAAATCAAAAAAATTACGTGAACTTGCGTCGGCCTTTCGAAAACACCAACTGAAATAACATACGTACTACAGATGAAATTTCATCCCTCAAAATTAAGCGTTACGCTATCCCCCCCCCCCCATCCCGAAATAAAAATACACCCACAACATTCTAACTGCCTACCCACACTTTAGCACATAACTGTTTGCAGGAATAAGTTACCTCTGAATTGCCTTTAAAATGATCCGCAGCGACACTAAAGTTGAATGCTGAATCTTTTCTTGGGCATTATTAAGCACTATTAATCTTCGCTGTCGTCCAAATCAACGTTTTGCATTAAAATGTACCAAAGACGTAGCTACTCTCATGAAATGACAGAGAATGACAAACGCGAAGAACCCACTGTTCAGAAAGCACATTATGCAAATTGAAGAAGGACGACTCATTACGTGAACGACATGATTAAAAAAAAATTTTAAAACACCACTTACGTGAACCTAAGGAGTACGACGTAATTTTTACATGATGAAGTTTCCGTAATGTGCGCCAAGATAAAAAAAAAAACTTGTTTCTCCTATACGATTAAAAAAAAAATCTCCCTGTAGACACATAGCCTACCCCCGGTCACCCTCATCTCGCTCGAATGGTATCGGCCACAAATCTGACTGCAGCAAAACAAAGTGACGACACAAAGTTTGCATAAACTAGCCCAGCTTATTACCTCACCAATTTTGTTTTTCATTTTAATAGTTACAGACCGTACGATAAATTAGTTATAGAACCCGTGGCAAACTGTACGGGATTTATGTGCTGATGGACGATATCCCTCACATGGCCAATCTGCTCGAACTACGTCGTGATGACGTGTCGGCTTCGCCTCGACATCATCTTGACGTAGTTCTCGCGGATTTGCCATGTTCGGGATATCGCCCATCGGCTGATAAATCCCATACAGTTCGTAAGGGGTACTATAACTATTACTTAACATCAGCTAATATTTACGACAGGCTAAGCACCAAAATATGCAAGGCAGATAGCTCTTACCACAATTTGGCTTAAATCAATGCTCGTTAAAATTGGTTAGCATTAAACATACACCCCTGAAAATCCCAATTTTTAGATTATAATGATTTACACATTCCGAATTTTTTTCAATGCGTAATTGATAGATAAAATATATAAATGCATGTTAGTGTGTTAATAAATTTTTGCACATTTTTTTAATGCTTATCTTAAAAAAAAGCTGTTCGTGCACTGCGATTCGGGGTTTCTTACATATCCGTACAACAGATTTCAAGTCAACGTGACAACATTTGAAAGAGCTACATCATCACAAACAAACAAGTTAATAAATGAGATTATTAAAAGTCTTACTTTGAGAAGTACGACGAGTGTCTCGGCTGCATTTTTTTGAACATCAGGGTCAGGAATTGAAAGCATTTTGATGATTTGAGGTACACCAGACATCTTGATGATAGCATGTCGCCCTGGATAGTCAGCAACAAGTTGTGCTAGAGCCATAGTCGAATACTCACAAATGCTCACTTCGAGTTCATTGTTTAGCAGTTCAAGGAGGGCTGGAATATACTGAAGTCTACGCATTTCTGCTCTGCCTTCAGCTACGGAATGAAATAATGTTCTGGTTGTTAAAATATTTATTTACTATGGTCAAACTTTGAGAGATTACGAAATGTAACTGCAATGTTTTCATTACCATGCAATAATTTGTTTTGAGGCAAATTGAAGTTGGCAGTTTGACTATGCAACCTGTGTATACAGATTTTTTTTTCATACTAAATGGTAGCATCATATAGTGAGAGGTATGGACAGTCACCCCACTTTCTCCCACGAAAATAATGTCAAAGTTTTACACATGGTTCTAACTTGGGCAATCTAATTTACAAAAGAATAATCTAACTATGCCTATAATATAAAATTCAAAAATTAAATCAAACTATGGACAAAATGTTAGGCTTGGGGGGGGGGGGGGAGATAACATTTTTGAGTAGATCCCACTCCATCCAGAAATCAAGCTTAACTGAGGACATTTTCTGACTTAGACGTTGATTATCTATAAACGGGTAAATAAAAGCATAATTGTAAAACAAAATTGTTAAAAACTAAGCACGCTATTTGACTCGTAATGTGTACACTGTCTTCTCGTAATCAGTCGCAACTTTGTCGTTTTATAAACTATATTTAAAAAAAATATTTTTTTGCTGTAAAACTTGAGTTTATGCAAACATTGCGTTTAATACAAGCTTTTTGAAAATACTTGGGAGCGAAGTACTTTTTTTTTTTTTTTGTAGAATATTTAAGTGGGAGACTTAGTTTTCGGTCTTGAGAGGAATCCGTGCTGGGATAAAATGAGATTCTAAAATGCTACAAAAGATATCCTAGTCCTGGTAGCCGTATCCCCCCTCCCCCCACCCACGGAAACATACCTTGAATAATAATAATTTATTTCACCACTTTGAGTGGTAGGACTTAGGAAGGGTTGTTGTCCACTAACATTGAGCCTAAAGAGAGACAGATGAAATGCAACAAGGGCAGTGGGTACCTGAAGAAGGGTAGAAGATTTTCAGCGCGTCTCTACACCATCAAACAGTAGCGTGCACAGACCCTCGGAAGGGGCAGGGCAATTTTTGGTAAAAGAGCACAATCAGATTTTTTCCTGCGGACCTTTTTTTTTGTATTTAACCGTTAATAACGCGTTATCAGCTCATTTTTTGGCCCACTTCAGGACTTTGTGCCCTTATCTGGCGGCACAGCCAGCGTATGTCGACACAAGAAAGAAAAAAGGGCATTTCTTATAGTCAACGAAAATATCCATTACCTATTTTTCAATTAGCAGTTTCCCCTTTTGAAGCTCTTTATTCCCCAGAACGAAAGTTGTCTTCCCTGCCGGTCTCATAACTCAATGCGCATGTCCGGAACTGTGTTTGGCTATATATACGGAACGCAGCGGAACACAACCATCTTTCTTCTAGGGCATTCACCAGCGGTGGTGGCTCTGGAGCTCCCCTCTTCATTCCCGGATTTCAACAGGGAGAGGTGTGGACCTCCTCATTCCTGGACAGAATCCAACGCCTTTGACGCCTCTACTCTGTCATTCCGCTTTCCACTTCACCTCTCACAAGCCGCCCTGCCACGCTGGGACCTGGCTTCTATTTGAAAAATAGGTAATGTATATTTTCGTCAGCTATAAAAAGACTAAAATACCCGGGCCTGCACCTGGTTAATTTTAGTTTTTATTGCCTATACGAAAATATACATTACCTTCTCTTGCCCTGCCTCCCCTCTGATGGACTCCGGTTCATTTGGGAAGGAAGAAAGATGAACACGTTCCGCTGCGTTCCGTATACATAGGCGAACCCAGTTCCGGACATGCACAGTGAGTTACAAGCCCGGAAGGGAAGACAACTTTCGTTGTAGAGAGTTGGAATAAAGAGCTCCAAAAGGTAAAGTATATTTCGTATAGGCAATAAAAACTAAACTTAACCAGGTGCAGATCCTGGTATTTTAATATTTCTTGCACAGAAACGGCATTTTACAAAAAAGGCAGGGCATACCCCTACCCTTGCTCCCCCCCCCCTTCTTTCATTTAAATTCTTTACAACTGTTAATTAATTTTTACCTACACAAAAAATTATCCACCAGTGGGAAACTGATGCTATAATTTACTTCGATCGAATGGCTTAAAAAAATTAGATTACACAATTATTTAAGAATTTTTAGGACTAAGCCCTCTGTCATATACAAACAAATTTTAGGTTTTCTCTGTTGCAATATTCATAAACATACCGTACTATCATTTTGTAGTTTCGTAAGTTGTGGATCAAGGTTCAAATCTGGTTGAAAAGAGGTGTAAAAAATTTGGGTCGTGAGTATGATATATGATAGGTCCGTTACGGCAATTTTTTTCCCTTTATTTTTACAGTTGGGAATTATGGGAGGCATATCGTGTTTTGTAGAATGTTTTATTTTCAAATGCTTTTCAGTGGGCTTTTTTGTTAGGCTAGTGCTTTTTTTTAGAATATTATAGCACTTATTCTCACTAAATTATTAACACTGAATTGAAAAAAAAATACAGCTTACAATCGTTTTTGTAAGCGTTTTTTTTAATCCTTTGCTCCTCCTCTCCATGTAATCTTATTGGATCAGATAGTACCCTGCACAAGTTCTCCAGCACTGTGGGTACTTCGATGCGAGGGAGATGGCCGCCCCGCGTGAAGTCAAACACTAACTCAACGCATGGCAACACCATAGATTAGAAAGTTAACTAGATATAGCATCTAACCTATAGCTTCTTCTAGCTCTAAGCGGGCCCTAGTAACAGTTGCGGCTACTACTAACTCCGATAATGCTTTGCTTTCGTGCTGCTTCGAAAGCAAAAGCATTAAAATGATGGTGGTGGTGGCTTCCTCTTTGAAGCGGGGCTACTGTACACGATACGTGACTGTAAATCGCCAAAAGAAAAAAAAAAGAAAAACTCCTAAACACCCAAACACACCCTACTCCCATCCTCCTCTTCTATCCCACCATCCCGCAAGCAGTCTTTTTGTCCTTTCAATTACCTGCCCTCTAGCCTGTATCCCATCAGAATTGCAAAAACCAAAATCCGATGCATCCCTTCCTGTTCATCCAATTCAAGGTTCGCCCTCAAGTCCCACAACCCCTCACACTCCATCAGAATGTGACATAGATTTTCTTCTGCTTCCCCGCAAATGCCGCACGTGATGTTCAAACCCTCCCCACTCTCAATCTTCCCAACCATCTCTCTAGTATTCAGAGCACCTGCCCTAGCCAGAAAAAACATCTCACTTACCGAGTTGCCCTCATGATACTTTTCCCATCCAATATTATTTTTCCCAGTACGATAAAGCAATAAAGAGCTCTTTTTTTCCTTACCCTCCCTCCATGAAGCGGATTCCCTCAATTTCACAGCCTCGCGTTTAGCACTTCTCCAAGTATGACTCGATGTTACGTAATTTCGATTTTCCCCCTAAGGTATTTCTGAAAAAGCTCCCGAACTCTCCTAAGCCATCTAGTTTCCCTATTGACCCAAGTAGAGATGTAATCATATACTTTCTTAACCATTATCTGGTTGCTCATGAACCTAATCCGCCCATAAAACCCAATTTTACTTAAAGCCTCTCTCGATTCAAAACTCGACCAGCCCATATCTCCCTTCACAGCTTTACATGCTGTAAAACAATTCACTCCTAGTACCCACCTGCCCAACTCGTCCTGAAATCTTTCTAATTGCTACTGAACCTCCCACTCTAAAACTAAAGTTGAATTTTTGCAAAAGTTGCCCCCGGCACACCAACTGCTTTCCAAAGAATCCTCGTAATTTCGTATTTATTATATCCCCATAAACTGGAATGTTTAATAACCCCTTTTGTTCTTGAAGTTTTTTTTGAAGTTTTTTTTTTCTTTTTCAGAAAGTCTAACTCCTAAAAAAATCGTACTGTGCTACCCTTTCCAATGAATCTTCCCCTAGAGATAAAATAAACTCTTTCCTTTTTTCAGTTCCAAAGGCCATAAATCCAGACTTCTCTCCATAAAATTCCATTGCATTACCAACCCCCCAGTCAAAACAAATATTTACCAATTTTTGCATACCTTCTTGGTCCCCTTCCAGTAATGCTACGTCATCAGCATAGAACACACCTGGAATTCTAGTTTCCTCACCTCTACCTTCTCCCCCGAGTTTGAAACCTAAGCCAGACCTAAATAGCCTGTCTTCTAAATCTTTCAGAAACACGGTAAACAGTAACGGCGCGAGTGGACAACCTTGCCTAAGACCTACTTTGCTTTCCAGCCAATCTGATTTTATATCCCCCATTGCAATTTATATACACTCCCTACATACAACTTTGCTAATAATACAACCCACTGTCCTTCTATCCCCATTTTAAAAAGTTCTTCCCAAAGTCTGTCCCAACGTACACTATCATATGCTCGTTTTAGATCAAGAAATGCCACAATCAAACCCCTTCCTTCCGTTCTCGCCGTTTCTATTAGTTGAGTCACAATAAAAATGTTGTTATCCGGTCTGCGATCTCTTCTAAAGCCATTTTGAAGTTCCCCCAAAGCTCTCGCCTTTCTAAGAAATTCGACAACCGCATTTCCCTAATGTACATAAAACCTTTGTATACACAGCCGGTATCACAAAATATACAGGGTGGTCCACAAAAAACTGACGACCCTAGATTTTCTAAGTCCAACTTTTCTAGTTACCACCCCTCAGAACCAGGAAAGCAAAATAATCTTTCGATTTCATTGATTTTATTTCTGTCCTTTCCTGGTTCTGAGGGGTACTAACTAGAAAAGTTGGACTTAGAAAATGTAGGGTCGTCAGTTTTATGTGGACTAACCTGTATAAAGGTAACTTGTAAATAAGCGTGTGGACAAGTGGCCTTATTGATAAAGGCGGTATGGTAGTGACCTGGAGATGAAATGGTTCGGTAGTTCGAGTCTGGGTCACGTCACTTGAATGAATCGTAGAAGTGCGTAAAGGTGGCTTAGTGTATTACAGGGTGGTCCACAAAAAACTGATGACCTAAGATTTTTTAAGTCCAACTTTTCTAGTTAGCACCCCTCAGAACCACGAGAGAACAGAAATTTTCGTTTCATTAGATCTGATTGCTGTCCTTTCCTGGTTCTGGGGGGTGCTAACTAGAAAAGTTGGACTTAGAAAATCTTGGGTCGTCAGTTTTTTGTGGTCCACCCTGTACGGTCTAAGCATCTTCTGGAGTCTATAAAATATGCTTACTCTGCATACCCTGTGCACTAACGAGCAGAGAGCAATTGCGAGAGTACAGAATACAGAAGCTTACCACCACATATTAACTCAGTTATCTTTATAGTCTAGGAGCTAGCTCTTGTCACGTATGCGCTTTTATTTTGCTGCTGGACCTTTTTATCCACCTACAGCAGTGTTAAAAACAATTGGTCACGCAGTCCAAAACAGTCGCTTGGCCATTATATTGATCGCCATATTGGAAAATAAGCCCAATTTTCGTTTACGAGTATCTCCCTTACCGGTTTCTTATAGCTCATTTCAATTGCCATTAAATGCCCTACAACTTTTGCTATATGACGTTTTTTGATAATCCGATTATCTTTTCGGAAAAAGCATGATTTTAATGAATATTAATGCCTTATAAAAGTGAGAAAGATGCTATTATAAACAGACCTGTACGGAAAAATGGTTGTTGATTAAATAACTAGCTTAGTCAACCATGTTCCATGATACAGTAATAAAGCCATACTTTCCAATAATGTCATAAGATTACTTGTAGAGTTTTTTTTTTGCAACTTAACCTAACTGTTCCAAATCCTGTCTTTTAAATTTAAACTTCACAGCACATCATTTGTAACCATCTAGGGCCATACATCTTCTCTAAAGCATTTCTGGAAATTACAGTGCCTAGGAAAATTCTCAACGCTCATCTGCATTTGTGGAGTTAAAGTACCCTTTTTTCTCGGTCACTATATTCAACGGATCTAAAGCTGTTGACACATTTAATGCATTAATCCATTTGAAAGTTCCATATTTTTTCTGTGATTGCATTGATGGAAACTCAATTGATCCATTCTACAAAAACTTGAGCGAAGTGCATGAAAAATACCTCTTCGTCTCTCTTTTCCATGTCCTCATCCAATGGTGCTTTGCCAAAGTCGAACAATGGGTCTTCAGCACTAGATTCTGCTATTTACAAAGCTACCAACGTCCTACCCACTTTGTTAGTGGTGTTGTAGCCTTGGCACGACCTTAAGCTCCCTTCTGACTCATGGACTATAACATCTCCCTCCTTGTTTTTAACCAGAAATACATTTTTAACAAAACCACATAAATCTAGCTATTTCGCCAACTGGAATCAAAGTTACAAACTGTACCTGTTACTGGTGCTCCACAATACCTTGGTAAAGCAATTGTTGTAAATTACGTGCCATTTGCAAGGAAGTTACTACTGAAATACTGGAATCTATGAAGCTGAAGACATGGAGAGTATGCTAACCATCTTTTATTTGGAAAGATATCTGTCAAGCTTGCCACAAAATCAAGCATGTACCGACATTGTTTTAGACGTCTACTAAGATAGAAGTGTGAAGGGGTTTGAAAGATCCATGCATTCAAAGAAAGCTTCGTATCTGTAGAATACGGGGCACAAGATATTTGCACGCCGTTTCCTGCAGATACTCAGGCTTATTGGGCCTAGTCTAAAGAAAGAAATGTTGTAGTCATACTATATTGAATGGTTATCTCAGAAAAAACTTCCTACAAAAACTCAGTTTGTTTGTGGGTGGAGTGCTGAAGGGAGATCAGCCAACATGCTTGACTATTAAGAATGGCATTACTGAGGTAGAGCTGAGTTTAGCATATGTTATTGAAGAAGCAGATAACAGGATGCTGGCCAATATTTGTCATATGCCAATTACTTCAAAAGTTAGTTAAGTTATGATTTGTTCTACTGACAATTACATTTTTATTAATGCACTGTATCATTAGCATGATATGTGGTAGAATTATGACCTTAAAGAATTTTGGATTGCCTTTGGAGTAGAAAAAAACTTTCCAGTGTATTCCACTTCACTGCCTTGTTACTGAAAACAACGCAACATACGCTGTTGGACAACTTTCCCAGAAATTCATTGTGTAGTAGGATACGATACCACTAACAAAGTGGGTACAAAGATGCCAGCTTTGAAAATGGCGAAATCTAGTGTTGAAGAACTGTTACTCGATTTTGGAAAATTACCATTGGGGGACGAGGAAAAAGAGTGCAGAAGAGGGTTTGTCATGCACTTGGCTCAGGTTTCTGCACAATGGATGAATTGGGTTTTCATAAATGCCATCACGCAAAAATTATGAAACTTTCAAATGGGTTAATGCATTAAATTTAAGATTACACTATGGTGACAGAGAAAAAGAGCGTACTCTCCGCAAATGCAGAAGAGCATCTGAAGCTGAAGATTTTCCCAGGCCCTGTAATTGGCAGAAATTCTTTATAGAAGATGTATGGCCGTAGATGGTTGAAAATGATTTGCTGCGACTTTTTCAAATTTAAATAACGGGATTTGGAACAATTAGGTTAAGTGCAAAAACCCCTATAAATAATCTTCTGACATTATTGGAAAATATATCTTTGTTACTGTGTCATGGTTGGGTAAGCTAGTTATTGAATCAACAACAGTTTTTCCTCACAGGTATGTTTCTAATAGCATCTTTCTCACACTTTTATGAGGAATTTACTTAGAACACAGTAATAATAATATAATAATGCATTATAATTCATTATAATCATGCTTTTTCTCAAAAGATGATGGGATTATCAAAAAAACGTCATATTGCAAAAGTTATAGGGCATTTAACGGCGATTAAAATGAGCTACCAGAAACTTAAAATCAGACCATCAGTACGGAAAACACTCAAACGAAAATTGGGATTAGTTTCCAATATGTCATTTAATTTGGCAGTCAAACGACCGTGATTTGTACCATGTGACCAATTGTTCTTCACACTCCTGTAAGTGCGTAATAAGGCTCAGCAGTCAAATATAGGGTGCATACGTGAAGTGAGCTAGCTTCTGTACGAAATTTTCAACTATTTACCCACAGCAACAGCTGTGTATGCTGTGCGCTGGCTTGCACAAAAGTGCTGTACACTTTTTTCACCAATGCCTAGCACACATTCTATAATTGCAAGCCCAAACCATTTCACCGGATAAAGGAATTTCGGCTTGGAGTAAGCCGAAATTAAGCCGAATAAAGGAATTACGTTTGGAGTAAGGTTTAAGTTAAGCATGTTGCCATTTCTTAAACTTATCCCATGAAAATTTGGTTTTATTATAACCAGCACAGTATGTAACTGACATCCATGCAGCAACTTAACCAGCAGCATTTCCGACCTGGTAGTATGACATGAGGACAAGTGTAAGGCTAAATAAGGCTTTATACGGCTAAATTGGTCTTTATAACAGAAACAATACAACTAATTAATTATGCACGTATTTTCTTAGATGTCAGACATTTACCGAATCAGGCATGAACCGAATATTTTCACATTATAGACCAAAGGGGCTCTAGTTGAGCCAATACAATTATGAGCTTATTTTCAAAGAAGACCGAACGACGACAGATTCCATTGTAACCCGAGCTAGTGTAATTAACCTATTGTTAGAGCTGAAGGATTACTGATTGGCATTATTTACGACCTATTTAGGGAACTCCTTACCATTTTCTAGAAGGAATAGCAATTAAGATCGTCACACATGATCCATCAGTTCCTAAAATAACAATCATCACTCTTATGCGGATGTGAAGGCGACAGTTAATTAAGATAGGAGTAAACTCCACTGAGAAATACTAAGAATCCGCTAATGCACTTCCGAACTAAACAATACCATGATTGACTTGCGTCCCTTAATCGAAATAAGGACCCAGGCAGTCAAGTCCCAAATTTCTCCGTATAAGCAATCAATCAATCAAGACAATGATCAATGTAGCTACGATAACGATCACATATAAAATAAGCTTCAGGAATGCGGCATCATTGAGTTGTACAGTTGTCGTCTTAACTAGTGGCACGACAGTCAAATACCTGAGAGCCAATCTACAGTACAGAAAGGAGAAATCCGTGCCGTGAGCCTAACTACCAAGCGATAGAATCGGACAAGCCAATCGATTAACGATCATAATTATCAATTATTCCAACCTCAATTTACAATGCCAATCGCTAAGCTTCTTATTGATTAATGTAATCACAAGCAAACTCAAATCATTTCAACCTGTCTCAATTTAATTGACCATATGTTGGGTCAATATTGTGTAAGGTAGAGTGTTGATTAAAAGGCTCAGTTGTTGTTGAATTGCTGCTTATTAGTTGTGCCTCCCTTTCCAGTGTTCCAAAATTTTTCTGCCCTAGTGTTATATTGATTACAATTGCTAATGGTTAATTCTGGGACAAGCTCGCTAGAATAAATCATTACACAAGCCAGAAGAAGGGTGCACACACAAGAACATTAGAACAGATGTGAAGTTTCCTTCTTTATTTTTCATAATCAGGTTTCATAAGCTGAAAATCTTAAACGTTTCAAAGTTTAAACACAGTAAACATGACATTTTGATTCCCTGAACAGCAACATTTATAACAAAAATACGCTAAAACTCATCAGACCACTCACATATTACTCCTTTTCCATTTAAAAATAAACTTGTGACTATAGGCGCTTACATGTTTTCTGAACTCCACTGCAAGCTATTACTCGGTCCGTCAAGAAATCCCCTATCCAAAACACATTTCTACACATTACATACAAGGGCGGTTATTGATCAGCCTGAATATTCACCGTATTAGTTAAAACCTAACAGCCTTGGTGGCCTTCCTTTATTTCGCACTTCAAAATGGCCACCAAACTGCATGGGCCAACCCAAACAACCAATTTTTAAGCATATGGATTCCCCCAACCGGCTGCCAGCCTCAAATCACTCTGGAAACAAGATTAGTTTTGAACCCTGCAAAATAGGATGCATTAATTTCTAGTTTTTGTGTACTCATCCTCTGTATCCTATAGTGTAAATATGTCTAACCCACGTCATATCACACCTGAATGAATGTTATTTTTTAAAGCCTTCTTCTGTCAATCATACCACCAGCAGAGGTGTGCAGATCCTCTCCTTTTCACGTAATATTTTCTTATATTAGGTAATACGCTTTTACCATCTGTTTGTTCCTTCCTTACAACGTCTCAAATTTTTCCATTTAATTTTATTTTAAGTTTCTGGTTCCATAGTTATTTGCGTGCTTTAGGGAAGGTTTATAATTTTTTTTGTATAGAAAAATTGCTTATCATGTGCTAGTATCTCTGTCACCAGCTGTGTTTTCACTATTACTTTTGAATCCGTTGTCAGATTCATTTGATATTTTGCACACACATTCTTATTTGTACATCTACGTTCGAAAGTCAATAAAATTGGGCATGGGGTTTTGGCATGGGGTTTTGCCTTCGACCATCAGCAGAGAACTGGTCGAAGGCCTTACCAAAATTAATTTGGCATCATTAGTTTGATACCCTTTTAATCATTACAAACACTATTATGTACAACTAGGAGACTCACAACACATTAAACAAAAACGAAATGTAAAAGGCAGTGTACCACGTCTTTCGGTAATTGGTTGAAGACCATTCATACAAATTAATCCAATAAACCAACGTTACGAATCTTCCGGGCTTTTGTCAACCACTATGAAAGAACTGATGAGCCTAATGTGTCACAATTGTTACAAAGCAATATAAACACTGCTGCTGAAAAAACGAACCATCATACTTTGAATTTTCGAAAAATACCAAGATACGAAATCACGTTCAAATTCAAAACAAATAAATTTTACCAACTTGCGAATTTTCGACAGGCTGCAATGACTAAACTGGAAAAAATATAGTCCTCCCGTTTTCATCAGGCCACCACAAGAAGCTTATTTACAAGATTTAGATTATTTACATTGTCCCACGTGCATCAATTGTTGTAGAAATAACAGACGACTACGACGAGACTCTGGCACATAGCGTCCCGAATTGATTACCAGAGTAGCGTCGTAGACGTCTCCTATTACCACAACCATCAATGCATGTCGGACAATGTAAATAATGTAACTCTTGTAAATAAGCTTCTTTTGGTGGTCTGATGAAGACAGGAGGACTATTTTTCCATCTTTAGTCAATGCAGCCTGTCGAAAATTTGCAAATCGGTATCAGTTTGTTTCGTGTCTTGAAACAGTGCTGCACTCGCTTCGAACTTTGCAGTACGTTTATCAACTGATGGTCACTATTGACTGCTTGTACCGGGAGCCAGCCCATCACTGTTGATTCCTGATGGCCGATGCGATTCTGTATTCAGGGGCCTCATCCCGAAAATAAAACTGAGGCCATTTTCAAAATTTCTATTCTCACGACGTACATTTTCAGCAAAAACAAAAATACAGAAATTTTCAAATGTGTGTGTGTTTTTTTCTTATTTACTTTTGTTCAGTTGTTACCACCACAAATGGTAGGAACCTTTTGATTTATCTACCAGTAGACACAGGCTTTGAACTCGCGTACAAGATTATTTCGATTATCACCAATTGAAAATCATACGAAAAGACTGTGGCACCATCCAGCAGCAGTCATATTGTTAACCGCTACTACAGCTTGCTCCAAGATGCATGAGAACGTACCAAATTTTCACTCAATTAAGGGCCCCTGTTTGGCACGTGGTATGGCTTGTTTCGTTTAAAGAATAACGTTGTGCATTACTTCACTTGATGCAAGCAAGTGCTAGAAAGTGCTAGATAGGACTACATAGCGCTAGATGTTGCCAGATTCTCCAGATTTTCAATCGGTGATAGTGCCACTGATAGTGTCGCCGAGCATAGTCACTCTATGCCACCCACCTTTTTAATTAGTTTACCATACTAAATCAACACTACCTACCGACTAATTACAAAAACTCAACACGCAATGAGTTTCAGTTTTATGTCAAGCTAGGTAATTAGCAGCATAGCACAGCAAAACAAAACGGTTACAGACCCAAATGAATGTCTCATGTTGCATATTTAAAAATTATAACAATTAAAATTAAAAAGACTGAGCAACGTTAACAGAATGTTGACTTTGAAAGTGACAATTTTTAACAGGTGTTTGCGTGGAGGACTGGGCCCACACCAGAACAGAGGTCCTATACAGCTGCATTGTCTGCGTATAGCTATGGCTGTCTCTGCTTATACCAGCAGCTTGTAATCTACGCTGTATCTATAAAGTTGTGGCTTAGCCTCTTTCAGGAGTTTATTGCTCTCGGGTGGAAGTTAGATGACAGCTAAATGTGTCAGCAAATCATAAGGCCTAACGAGACGAGATGAGAGGAGGTAGTGGTAGGAATAAATTCTCAGCCGTAAGTTCCAACAATGCCTGATATGACTCCAAAGAGGGGCCCATAACTCCAGTTACATTCCTCTCCAGATGCTCGGTCCTGTTACTTCACGTTACTGAACCATGCAAACTTCGTCAAACAAATACGCGACTTCTAATTATTATATAGTCACTAAATTACATAATTGATCTTTCACCCATGGGTATGAACATCCTGTAAGTTCTCTTATTTCCTTACCTGCCATTGAAAGTACAGCACAGTTCATAGTAACGTATTTGACTATGGTTCTGTTTTCTTTGTTAAATAGAGGAAGCATATATTCCAAGGCTCCCGACATCTTCACTTCGACTTTGTTTTTGTCACCTAAGGAATTTAAAATACAATTCAGTCAAGTTGGAAATCATCCATTTACACCAAGCATGACCATGTTTGGTCAAGCGCATTACCTTCTATTTGGCAACGGACTGCTGACTTCCATACAATGTGAATCTGCAGTCAGTAGAGGGATACGTAAATACCGGTCCAAAACCTATTTCCGTTTCTTTTTGGACTTCAATGTCAAACTGCTCGAGTGTGGAATTGAAACATCACCCTTTTGAGATAAAACCCTAACGCTCAGCAGTACTGACACGGCCAAAAGGAAATGGCCATAAGCAGCATTTAAGACACACGTGTGTAATATAAAGGCGTAGCGGCATTCTACCAACGGATTTTTGGAAAGGTATTTGCTCATATTCCTATGTGTGGGCATGCACAAATAACATATAAACCAACAGGTGTAGCTAATAGGGATGGATCGGTTTCAGTTATTTGAATTCGGTTTCGGTTTCGGTTTTACATGCCCACAAAACCGCAGTTTTGGTATCGGTATCGCCACCCGCCCCCCCCCCCCCCCGCCTGATTTTTCTAGCTTTTTTTCGTAACAATAATATTTCTAGCTTCCAACCCGCTTTCACTTTCAGCAGCGTCATTTATCATGGACCTGGCTGTGGCACCATTTTCCTCTATTTTGTTTTCTTATGACTAGGAGCTTTGCTGTAATTTCTACATAGAAAACGATAATTATTTAAAAATTCAAAAAAATCAATCTTTGATTTTTTGAACACGAAAAACCAACACAAAAAACAATTCGGTTTCGGTTACCGAACCATCCTAGTCGCTAATCAATATTGAGTTCCTAACAATCGAAACTGAAACTTATCACATGAAGCAGGTCAAAGTGTGCAAAGCCAGCATTACTCCATTTGATTGTTGGTTAAGGTCGTCTGTTCATTCTTTATTACTAGTTGCAGGAGAGTTCGTAGTGATAACATTACCGTGTGTTCCAACTCTTTCTGGGTCGCGACTCTGCAAGAGGCCAATCGCGGAACAAGAGGTCGTTGCTATTTTCTGGGATAACCCGCGTTAAACATATGCTGCATATGTAATAACATAATAAACTAATCCGAGGGCGAGTTGTTCATCAAACACAAGTGTCGAATACGACATGTTTAATGTAATCCCTGGCCATGTCATGTGCAAACACAGCAAACACAGCATTGTTACTGTCAAAATGTACCATTTTCAACATTTAGTTTACCAATGACGAGAGACTCGCCCCTGGCATACGGCTACTTCGTGTGAAGCAGCATTGATAGCCCTTATAAGGCAGCATTGATAGCCCCTTCAAGCCAAGCCCGACTAGGGTAGAAATTGCAGTGGAGTTAGCACACTAGAGTCAGAGGCGCAGTTGAGGAGCAAAGATTTATGTTGAATGACGTTAAGCTTACCGGAGTTTATGATGATGACACACAATCCAGTAGATTTGTCCAGCGATCACAATCCTAGCAGGTTTAACACACTATTCAAATGTCATATTGTGAAGCACAATAATTGCACACGTCTTCCTCTGACAATGGCTGTTACTGAAGAGACATGTAACAATATAGCACGCAACTTTGTCATACACTGTTGTTCGAGCGATGTGGCTGGAGTTAGAGCGTTGCGGCAGTGCAAGAAAAAATTCAGAAGACGGCCTGGAAGCTGGATGGGAAGCATGGCGGTGTGAAGCTGGAAGCTAGGGGAAAAGAAATTCACAACACAGCGGCTGGAAGGGGTAAGTACAACATGCGTATTTTACATTGGGTGTGAATTTTTTTTTTTTTAGGTTATGGATTTGTTGAAGGGGAGAACGTTAGTTGAGTTAGAGGTATTGTAAAGAGTTGGAGATAAAGGCACCAGGGTGCACCATAGTGCAGCTTTTTAGAACTGGGTTAGAGGAGGAGCATTTTTAAAGAAGATTTAGAGGAGACAATTTTGGGGTTTGAAAATTAAAAGAGGGAGACAGAAGAAATACATAGGTGAAAAAATGAAGAGACAGAATGGGAAGCGAAAAAGACGAAAGAAAGAGAGTAAGAGAGGGAATGAGAGGTTAGAAAACTGAAAAATATTGAAAGACAAGAAGCTTTGGCTAGGAAAAAGTTAGAACATGAGGCAGCCCAACTCAGGGAAAAATTAGACAGGGAAGAATCCTTCACAAGAGACAAGGTGGAACATGATACGGTCTTGGCAAGGGAGGTAACGAAGAGAGAGGAAGAAAATTTTAGAAGGGAGAAAGAAAAGTTAAGACGGGAAAAAGAAAGACTAAAATTAGACGGGAATGGTTAGAGCAGAAAGAAGCTTTAAACTGCGAAAAATGCCAAGATGCTATGCAACACAATGACTTAATTCATAAGCAGGAATTAGAATAGGCCAGTTAGAAATGAATGTTGAGAAGAAAAAGAATTCTGAGCTGTATTCTAATTGCTACGACGATTGTCTACGCTATGTCAGCCTTTTTAGGGAGACAGACGACAGCATTCTGGTATTTTTGTCAGTTTTTCAGTGCATTTGTGATCGAATGGGTTTCCAAAGGAAGAATGGTCGTTTAGACGTATCTTATTAACGAGGAACGCCAGGGAATTTCTTATCCGTTTGGCAGCTTCGCAAGCTTTGACACATGTGTGAAGGCGTTAAGGTGTGATTTAATGTAACTGAACAGTGGCTACACAAGAAGTTTAGGTCCGCAAACGAAACAGAAAAGCAGACGTACCTAGATTTCGCACTAGGTTTAGCCACTTTAGGTACCAAGTGGATTAAGGAATTGGGGTGTGAAGGATCTTATGATAAGCTCTTTCAACAGGTACTTATAGACGATTTCTTTAACAAGGTCCCTAATCCGATAAGGATATGGCTAATTGATTAGGGTAAAAGGATTCCGATTTGAAGTTGACGACATTAGCTGACAATTATCATGCAAACCGGTAAGAGGCTTTTAGTAGACAAAATAATAATAATCACAGAGGTGGGAGAGGTAATGGTGGAAATGGTTACCAAGGGAGTAGGTCTGGCAACCAAGGGTACCGTGGTGGTAATGGGCAGAATGGAGGTAACAATGGTACTGGTGATAATGGTGATAATAATGGTGGTTCAACCAACAGTGCAAGAAATAATACGGCAAACAAGCCAGTTTCCTCAAATGCAGCCAACAATAAAGGTAATTCGCAATCCCAAGGGAGTTAGTACAGTAGGATAATGAGTTAACCCAAACATTTAGTATGAAAAGCAAATTCCAACTAAAATGGACTTTGAATGCCTATGAGATATTACTGTTAAAATGGAACCAAAATCAACCTTGGGGGACCCTCTGAAAATGGCAAAACAAAAACGTTTTTCAACAATTTCCACGAAAACAGATACCTTTACAACAAAATTGCATCAGGACAAACTGAAAGATAATAAAATTCTATACAAAAAAGAGTCGTTATAGAACTCTGTAGAATGGACGGTTACCAAGATATTACTGATCATATTTAACCCAATATGGTGCCATCTTAGAAAAATGACAGCAAAACATGTCTTTTTCCCCAATTCCTCCAGAATGTTGTCTTAAGTGTCATTTCATATGTTTCTTGGACAGACAACTTTATATTTAAAGTAAATTGTACTAATGTGCTATAAAGATACAATTTTATTTAGCAGTTTTAATATATGTCGATAATAAATAAATGGACAATAAATATGGTTAAACAATAATAATCATGAGAGATTTGAACACTGCATTTCACATTTACACTGAATGGTACATGAATGGAACATAAATGTTACAATGAATGGCACATGAATGTTACAATGAATGGCCTTTCTTATTACAGTTGGAGTTTGAACATAAACGTTTTCCTTTGTACTCAGAATAGACAGCGTACTTGCTTTAGTACTTCATATGGAGCCGGATGTTTGTCTGTTATAATTAGAATTACATCACCCTCTAGAATCTTAACACCACATTCCTCCAAATGAAAGTGGTTTTGATGTTTTCCAAGTGCTTGTTTGCAGATGAACTCTCAGTGAGCGAAATACGTTGGCCATGATGTGGGTGAAACTTTCACCAATGGGACATATTTTCTTGAAGAAATATACTGGCTGCGTAGTTCATCAATTAAATAGACATAAATCGCTGTAAATAATATTAAGGAAAATTGGAAATTAGCCATCAGCGAAAATTATACATAGAAATAACGTAGTTCAGTAAGCCACCTTTATGCACTTACGTTTTGTCGGAGTGGCATGACCCGGATTCGAACCGGCTACCCAGTTCACCCCATATCACTTTCATAGTGCCTTAACTGCTACGGCCACATCCTCCACTGGGCACCTCCAGTGGAGGATAGTGGCCATAGCAGTTGAAGCGCTATGAAAGTGATCTGGGGGCGAACAGGGTCGCCGGTTCGAATCCGGGTCATGCCACTCCGACGAAACGTAAGTGCATGAAGGTGGCTTACTGAACTACGTTAATTCTAGTGTATAATTTTCACTGATGGCTAATTTCTAATGTTCCTTAATAGGTCATCAATTGATTAAACTGCAATCTTTCTTTCTGGCAATTTCCCATTGTTATTAGTACAGTAGAAAGCAATAAGAAACTGCTCTCCCACACTGGCAATTTCATCTACTGAAATGGCATTATTTTCAAAAATTTCCACTTTATTACGTAATTCAGGACTTGATTGTAACATTATAAAGTATTCAACTTTTCTAGCCCATACATTGATGATGTGGTGTCACACCCCCCCCCCCCCTACTGCATGTGCTTGTAAATAAACGTGCTGCCATATCGTTACCGACAGCCTTTCTAGCATTGGTCATGTTAAGAGTATTTGACTTAGTTTCCATATGTAGTTTCATGTGCTCCTTATAGTGGTATATCAACATTACAAGGATGTCACAGTCTTCTGAAATGATAAGACTGTTTTCTGAGGCTGCTGCTTAACTGACTGCTTCTTGTACAATTGAGACATCAGCATCTCCTTCATCGCCAGCCTGCTTAACTACTAAACCATAGCTGAGAAGGACAACGGATTCAATGAATCGTTGTTTATTGTTCTTATTTGATAACAATGCTGTCTTATTAGTTGGAACTGGCGTGGTTTTTTGAACAACCACATCTACTGTAATGTTCTGTTGAATTCGTCGTCGTTTTTGTTCTTGATTCTTTGTTGTGCATGACTGTGACTATACCTTTAGCCATGGAAGCTGCTGTATAACAGCACATCCATCAACAATCACATGGGATGCGTTCACTTTGTCAGTTATGATTATGTTAGCATCCAATGAGGTAATGTATTTTGCAACTTGTGACTTTCGTGACTTTTTCATGGAGTCATCATCATGAAACAACGCAGGAGCGACAGTCGATAACTCATCGGAATATACGTCACTGTCAATTTTTCCTGATACAGATGCTATTGCTAGAAATCGCTGGTATAGTTTAGATGATTTAACATTTATAAGTTCACTACTATTTAATTCAATGGTTTGTTCATCAAAGCAAATGTTTTAGCCTGATACAATTTTTTTTTCAGTACAACGTACGCACTGGAATAGTAGATGCTTCACCACATATTACACACACTTGATTATCCATGGTGATTATCCTGTGAAGGCAAAAACTAAGGTATTAATTTTGTTGCTATAACCAGTTGTTGCTATAATCGGTTCGTAATGGAAATAATAATACAATACACATAATAATGGTCACAATTACTACTATATCAGGGGGAACTCCACACTAGTTACCAAACCATTACACATTACTTATTGCAGTGACATGAATTTATTGCGATTCAATTTCTTGATCCAAGAAAGACACCTAACACTATATTCTAGGGAACTGGGGAAAACTACATACGTTTGCTGTTACTTTTCCAAGATGGCGCCAAATTGGGTTAAATATGATCGGTAATATCTTTGTAGCCGTTTATGCTAAATTCTTTTTTTTTGTATAGAACTGTTTTATCTTTCCGTTTGTCCTGATTCAATTTTGTCGCCAAGGCAGCATTTTTCGTGAAAATTGTAGAAACACGTTTTTGTGTGGCCATTTTTCCAAGATTAATATAGAAATGGAGAAGGATAGAAGATGCAAAAGCAGTAGCACAGGTACTCTCCAAAACAAAAAGAGCTGATTGAGGCTGAAGTGCAAAGAATGCTTAAGTTACGGGTAATACGTCAGAGTAGAAGTAGCAATGCGTAACCAATCTTGATTGTGACGGAAGAAGGCAACTGTTCTAGCCTGGTGGTAAATTACAGAGAACCGAATCAGGCACAAAGATTCAGAGATTTCAAATGACGCATGTGGAAGAGTGGTTAAGTGGGTGGCGGAAATCATATTGGTGTTTGACTTGGTGCAAGGCTTTCGCAGATTCCGAATTCAAAAAGAGCGATTGAAATAATGATAATAAACACCCACTTGGGAGTTCATGAAAATAAACATGGGGCTAATAAATGCCACATTTTGCCTTCGAACACTCATGATGGATGTCTGTAGAGACATGTGGAATTTGCTCGTCTCTTTCTAGATGATGTTCCCGTGACATCAGACACATGGCAACAGCATTTGGAAAATGTGTTAGTATTTTTGAAAAAAGTTAAAGAGGCAGGGTTGACAATTAACCCTAAGAAGTGTCAAATGGCAAAGTTTCTTGGGCACAGAGTAGGTGGTGGAAAGAGGAAGCCCACAGATGTAAAGATGCAGGCAATTATAAGCTTGCCAGTGCCAAGAACCAAAAAGGAGAATAAATCTGTTTTGGGGCTGATGGGGTACTACTCGTATTACATGAAAGACTATGTGAATTTAGTACTTCCATTCACGGATAAGCTGAAGGGTGCAAGATAGAGTAGTGTGGGATGGGGAGTGTGAAAAGGGCTTTTATGAAGCTGAAATGCGTGTCAGTGTCGCTCCGTTTTCGCGGCACCACAGCCTGAGCACCTATTTTGTGGAAACAGAAGCAACTGATATGGTGATCGCATTGGTTTGGTCGCAATAAGGAAACAATGGGTTGGGGCAACCAGTTTTGTATTTATCGAGAAAGTTGTCAGAAAGTGAACAGGCGCAATAGAAAAAGAGTGTTTAGCAATAGTCTGGGGAATAAAGAAGCTTCACCCTTCTACAACATTATCATTTGTATTACAGACAGATCATAAACCACTTGTTTGGTTGAAGTCGCAGGGGTAAGTTGTGGGAGGCTTTTATGATGGACCCTTGGTCGGCAAGAATTATCCTTCATGATTCAACGCAGGACGGGGGTTTGCGTGGAAACACTAGAGAGTTAAGCAGACTTCCTGTTGTGGACCCTGAGTGTGTGAATGTGTGAAGGGTGTAAAACGTCCTGCTGGGTAGAGTAAGGGTTTATTTACGTGCCAGTGTTTGTAGCAGTCGAACTGTACAGGAAGCTAGTGTTGGATTGTATTGTTTGGGTTTGATGGTATGGAATGAAGAAAAGTTTGTGTGATGGGGTAGTCTGACCAGGGAGAAGGCTCATTTGTGGTGCTTGCGGTTTTGTTGGATTGTGGGTAGATACGAGTTTCATGGATGGTTTGGTGTGTCTAATGGTGGTTCGTTTGATCTGTCAATGGGAAGGGTTGGTAAAGTGATGGCCAGCCCGCTGTGTTGTGTTTTGGTGTTCTGAGGAATGCCAGTGAGCTATTTATGCGTATGTGTGTGCTGACTGAGCACCTGGTGTTATGCAACACTAGTGCCAGTTGTGTCCAGCCTGTGGTAGACGAAAGTGTGTGCGTACCTGGTGTTTCAAGAAACATTAGTCATCCATCGTTTGACCGGGATTTCTATGGAGGAAATCTCAGCTTAGGGTTGGAGGTGTAAGGAACGTTGCCTAATTGCATGTATTATGTAATCGGTGTGTTTGAGGTTTGAGGGCCAGAACGATACTAATTTGTTGCTTGTGATTGAATGCCAACAATGTGTGTTCAATTGCCTAGTAAAGAGAACGAGCGTTCCAAATGCTATGGAACTGTTACAAGGCAATTGGTGGCATGAGAGACAAACTACGAGATGAATGCTTAGCATACGGACATGACTTGTAGACTGGTGCTGGAACGTTTGGGCCGGGAATTAATTTGCTGTAAATATCCAAGTTGTAAATTGTCGTTTTTGTCATGCAAGTAAAGCAACATTAATTTAACAAATTTCTGCGTTAATCTGTTCAGCTGGTAAAAGATTGCAGTGTAATGTTGAAGGCTTAAAATTGGCAACAGCGAGGTCTGCATTCATACAGCTGATTGAATGAGTGAAACGAACGAATTTTGGTTGTTTAGGTTCGTTATTTAGGTTTACTAAGCATAGCCGGAGCCTGTAAAGCTTATTGGACGACCTAATACACGTGTTATGGCTTTTTGTGGCCCAGAAACACTGGAACAAGCTAGTGAAAATGTGATCAAATGTGGCTGCAACTATGCAAGGGAATAATTATTATTTATCACAGCAAAAAGCATCACAAAAACATAAACGTTGCATACTCTCCATTTGCATGCGATAATCTAATGCCGTGCAAAGTTGAGCTTTGGCTATACTGATTCATAAAGCCCACGTAAAACTAATTCTTTAATGTTAGTAAATTCAGGGGCAAGCTTATTAGCATCCAAAACTTCGGGCAGATTTGAAACACTATTTTTTATCTAATTACAATACACCAGATAGTTTATTTTGGATGAGATATAAGTTTGCATTTGCTTCTCCTTAACTTAATGCCTCTTTACTGCAAAAGCTTCACAAAATTAGAAAAGTGTTTTGTCATGCTCCTGGCCTTTTCAGCAACTAAAATATCAACGATGAGTTTCTCCTAGCTTTTACAATTCTATGCATTTCTGGAAAATGGAAGGTGCACTGGCGAGTCCAAAAGGACCTTTTTGGAATTGAAAAGGCTCTTAATTGTTAAAGGAGCTTTTGCTTCTTCTTCTAGTTTGATTTGCAGAAAAGCGTTAATAAGTCAATCATAACCAGCTAATTTACTAAATAAATATTCAGCTCTGGGGACGGGATGGTATTCTATGCTCAATTCTGGATTAATTGTGCCTGAATAATCCCCTACAATACGAACGTCACCATTGGGCTTGAACAAAAACAAAAAAGGGGTCGCCAGGCACAACAATCCGACGGACCAGTCGGTTGAATTCTGCCTCAACCTTCCCCCGACTGCCAGAGGTTCGGGTCGGGCTTTACAGTATTTTGGTATTGCGTCCTGTTTTAGTTGAATTTTAGCTTGCTACCCAATCCAGGCTAAAACAGTTCAGGGGTCCTAGTCTTGACTTGATCGCTTTCATCACGTCCATTTCGCTTTTGACACAAAATGTAAGATACAACGTCGAATACGGGTTGTAAATAGCTCATAATGAGAGTCCCGAACCCCTTGCGAGTTTGCCCTGTCGCAGTCGGCCAACAAAATGTAAGCGGCTATTTTTTAGAGCTTTTGGGCAAGAGGTTACGGCACTTCCGGTACAGCGGTTCTTGTGCTACAACACTTTGTTGCATGCGATTTCTGTACAGCTTGCTTCTAATTAAAAAATTTAGTGTTTCTTGGATATGCATGCAACGCATACAATAATAAAGTAGTAAATTATTACATTTGTTCGCTGAATGCATAGACATTCATGACACTTATTTGTGTAGAATTTCTTGATCTGCTATTCGCTTGCAACGGCATTCACTTCTCTAACTTTTGAGTCCAATGCGATTAACAGTCATGCGTAGAGTTTTCAAGAGCTTCTGAGTGAGTGACGGGAGTAATAAACAAAGGATCATCGGTATCATAAGGAAAACAGTTTTCAAAGAATCTTTTTTTTCCTAATTAAGTAAGAGATATCCGTGGTGAGTTCTGGCCGTTTTACCGTGGATATTCGCTCGTCTGCGAGAAACAGCTAGTCCAATACTCGAGGGGGTGGAGGGAAATCGTACGAGCGCTTGATTTCTCTCCACCCCCGAGAGTTTTAATGCTAAAGTGTGACGTCGAGCCAACAGATCTAGTTATATAAGATTTAAAAAAAAATTATTTGAAAATTTTATTTGTGAATCATGACGTAAATTCCTGAACTTAAACTTCCGGTTTACACTTCCTGTCTGCGAAAGTCTCACGTACGCGAGGACGTCCCTATATCCTGTCCCAGTCACCAACGTTTGTGTTTAAGGTAAAACCGTATTTTTTCTACTTTATTAGTTTAAATAAGATATAGCGTATAAAATATGTTATTCGCTTGAGTTTCGTAGGTTTGTAGGTGTGTTTAGGAAGTGTTAGTAGCGTAGTTTTCGTACCGTCGGAACGAAAGGTTGACGGGTACGGGTTGTACCATTCCCCCATGGGTGGGGGCCTAGCATAGTAGCCTACTCGAGGTTTTTTTTTTTTTCGTTGTTAGTGCGATTAAATGCCGCAGGTTGCAAATGTACCTATTTATGTTGGTTGCAATGGGGTTTGATGGTTGAATTTGTGTTGTGCACAGTAGTTTTGCAAAGTCGGTCATTATATGTCACATGTCACCCTGGCTGGAGCGGGGGTTGTGTAGAGCGCGGAAAAAGTGTTAGGTTATCAAAAAAGTTTGGGTTATCAAAATTAACCCACGGTCACGTGTGTGGGTTTTCAGATTAACCGTATATAACGGCTATACTTTTAGCATTGGGTTGTGTTGGCGTGACGTCACCACTGTGCATTAAATAACTTTGATCTACGTTTCCAACCGTTAGATGATTTATTTTTTCATAACCACGGTTCACTGTTTATGAACCGTGGTTAAATAAATACAGATGCATACCTATTTACGTTGCTTTTTGGACTTATATGTCAGACTGCCTGAGCGGGGAATCGAATCCACGACCTTTGGAACCAAAGGCCGAGGTCGTACCGCTGAGCCATATTGATACGGCATGGCTTGGTTTCAATGGTCGTGGTTTCCATTCCTCGCTCAGTCAGTCAGACATATCCAAAAGGCAATGTAAAAAGGTTTGCATCTGTATTTATTTAAGTCTTGTTGAACCTTTGGATTTCCGTCTTTCATCCGTTTAATTCAACGTGAACATAACGTAAGCTTCAATCTGTTTTGTAAAATATGCCCCATAAACATGCAAAATAAATTACGCTATACATATATTACAAAGTTGCTGCAGCAATAATTAATCAATAAATGAATATATAAAAAAATAAAGCACAGTTTATTCATTAATTTCAAGTTTAACCTGTAAGTTTTTATTTTTTTTTTCATTTTCTGGTGATGGACCGTGTGTTGGAGGTTTGGGAGACCAGTAGGGGGAGAATATTTGGGGGGGGGGTCATGGGCACCCCTGGCCCACCCCTAACACAGTCAAGGCATGATCAGAGGGGAGGTGGAAGGGAATGGGAGCGAGCCAATGAGGGAATGGAAGCGAGCCCTTGAGGGGGGGGGGGGGGGACTTGAAAATAGGGCATATTGCATCACGTTTTAACGGATTTTTTGTTGTTGTTCCTTGCCACCAATGCCCATCCAAATTGCAGTGACCGTCTTGATCCAATGAAGAGGCAAAAGAGATTTGGGTTGAACAGGGACATTTTTTTACGGATCTGTTGACAGTTTTGTTGTTGGGTAGAAAAAATTGCATTTTTTGGTTAGGAGGGCGCCATGTGCCCCAATGTAGCTGCGCCCTGGAGGGGGGGGGGGGG
>JAHWFP010273194.1:44899-99969 GCA_023313725.1 Lithobius niger
CCCCCCCCCCCCACCCAGTTTAAAAATGGTCCTTCCCGTATTTCTGACTTCGACTAGTGGTTGAGTGTCACTCCCCCCCCCCCCTCACCCCAACACATACACACTTTCGGCCATGTTATTTTCATACACTTTATTTCTGTTCCGTCACAACAGCCGGATGCCGCAGCAACAGCATCTACTGTTCTGTTTTGTTTTCAATCAATATTTAACCGTGCATAAAATTATAAACTAAAACATTTTTTTTTTAAAATATTTGTCTAAATTGATGTGTTGTCTTGTTGACAGGTTGTGTTGTATTGCGGTGACTGGTGATGTGTTGTTGTTGCTGTTACATAATAAATGTATCGATATCCCCTCCCCCTCCTCTAAAATGCCAGTGAGGAGTCGTCTGTGGGAGTTGTTTCTCACTGATCCCCACCCCTCTGGGCACCACTGGGGAAGATGCGGAGAAAAAAATGTCTCGTAACTTATGTGGGGCGGGGTGAAACCATTCTTTATTCCAAAATATAAAATGTGTAAGGAGTGAGTGACTTCGTATCCTGATAGCTACTTATTTTTAGTCGAGTCGGTAGAGCGTGGGTGTAGCCTAAAGGTAAATAAAATACTTTTATGGCATGGCTCATTAACGACCGGCCGATTTAGAATTTTCTTCTGTAACAAAATTGCCTTAGGCTTTTCTCTTTATCACCATTGCTATGCAATGCGACCACGCATCCACCAAGCAATCTTCGTACCAAGCGGCAGCGTAAATGGTTCTCGTTTATACTTCTTTACCACTTGTCGAGCCGATTCGGCCTTTCTTCCTGGTTACTTTTCATAGAGGTTAACGAAACAAAATTAGGTGACCATTAGGTGACCACAATGTTGGCTTATTTCTTCGTTTGTCAACTTCAAGCTTCAATTCACAACCAATTCAACTAAGCCATACTGTCACCGCAAGTTAGACTAAGCGCCGTCAAGTACCGTTGCCGACACGATCGCTCCGTGTATGTAATCTAGTTAGCTATGCAAGTACCAGCCTGCGCAATAGGTGAGCAGAATTGGAAAATTATATGGGAGTAAAACTTATACTGGATAGAGGTGCAAAACTGCTCAATAAATTCGATAGGAAAAAATCCTACTCTGTGACTCCGAGGAGGGTAAAATACCACTGGAAAATAGGATAGGGGCGAAAATCTGCTGGTTCATTTTGATTGTGGCGGAAAACTACTCGTAAATTAGACGGGGGCGAAAAGTTGCTTGATAAATTCGCTGGGGCGAAATACCACCCGCTAAATTGGATGGGGAGAAAATCGCTGGGAAAGGTGGAAAGGCGAAAAATGTGCTGTGTGCCCTCCTAAAAAAAACTTCCAAGCTCCAGTCCTGCCAATCATTTTTTTACAGGCCAGTTTAATTTTACAGTGACGACGGAAGTTTATAGCTCTTCCAGTGAGTCAACAACTTGTTACTGCCCTGCTACTAAACGTTTAAAATTTCGTACTGTTAATTTTCGTACTGTAAATTTTCTGTACTCTGTTGATCGTGGTACCTTCTTTAAAATTTGAATGTTTCTTTAGGAGCAGCCTTGCCAAAGTAGTTAGCTGCTACACTGGCATTCCCTGAATGGCGTGGTAAACTCAAATCGTTTCAATCCATTACTTTTTTATGTGGTGCGAAGCAGATCAGTCTGCTTGGATTTCTCCAACTAAATTATCCCTCTTGTCAACTCATCATCTTCATCTGGAGGTGATGAAGGGCTCGTAGGTGACGGAGGGCGACGTGTACTCTGATTCAAAAGGGACAGACAGCCGATATCATCAAAGCAAATCGAATAAAATCATCTTGTGTTGGCTATTGTCTATCTGTTTGTTTGTCTCTGTCCCCGATAACTACTAAACGAATTACGAGATTCATTATAAGTTTTCCATACGCATTTTCTGCCCTATTTGTGGATTTAAATAGCAAGGATTTTTTGTTGTTATTAGTAAAGCAGGAAATTTCATTTTTTATGCTGTGTTTATTTTTATGCTCATTTTTTGAGTAAGTATTACATTCCTACTGCTCATAATTTTATAAGGACTACTATATTTATTTCTAACAGAACGGAAAGCCAAATGGGCTTGATTAGTAATAAATAACACACAGATGAAATTTATCTCCGTTGTCTTTTGGACCTGTCTTTGTGAGAATTCGACTATGGACCTTTGATATAAATGGCCGAAACCCTGCCATCAGCCACAGTAAATTACAACTAAAAACAAATTACACATAAAACGACACCTGAAAGCACGCACTTCACGTTTTTAAAAAAAAATAATAGTAGAAAAAATGTGTTACCATTACGCCAAACCTATGATTCTTGGTGGATTTTTTTTAATTAACACATAAAAACTTTTGAGTACTTACAGGCGATGTTTTTTGCAACATTCGGGGTAAAGAGATGCGACACAAAGAGACACATCCCTGTCATGAGGTGATTGTTTCCGTTAAATATTCCTTTGAGTTAATAAGGCCACGAAACAAAATTGTTTGGTTTACGAGCGTGGTTGTAAATTCGAGCCGATGGGGGGGGGGGGGGGGGGCACCGAACACATGATGCCCCTGTGCAGTGAACATATCCAATAAAATAATAAAAACGAAAGATAGGGAAGCAACTGTAAAAAAAGGTGGGATGCCTAAAAACAAAAAGATCCCTTAGATGCACACGTGCACGTATATTCCAGTTTCAATGTCACTGGCAGAGTTCAGCTTAATTGCTGCCAGTCTGTGCCTCCCATGGTAGTGTGAGAAACTATCGGACTTCTTCAGCGGTGATGGGGTCTCCGATGGATATTCTGCACCTTCGGCTCCCTTTATGCAACGGAGGATTTCAGATCGAATCCCCAGGTTTGTCCCATTCCGTTACTAGATTTCTTTCTACTTTAAGAAATGAAAAGTTTAGTAATGCTCACACCTAGTTGCACCGAACACCGGAGGCACCAAATCGTACACTTACTGTTAACGTCAGATGACGAAACGTTCAAGAATAAATTTAAAAAAAAAATACAAAATTAACAAAAATTACACAAGGAAAATATGTGTAGCCTATGAAATAATGCGTTGCCTGGTGAACAGTATAGACATAATGAATAGTAAAGACTTCATCCTTTTATTGATCTGTATTTTAATTATATTTGTATAATTTATTAGCTATATAGTAATTGAGTTGCCACTTTTCATTTGAAAGTCCCAGTATTAATTAATGTCTAGTTAGTTTGAAGCTCACTAGTTTTCTTGTGTCTAACAAATCGTTCTAAATAATCTCGTCTTTGAATATGTCACAATCGTTTATCCATACTAACTTAACGGCGGCGCAACAATACAATAAAAAGCACGCTCATTTCGCACGAAGCAGCATTTCGCTACAGCACAGTTATTGTTTAAACAACAATACAATGTTCATTTACTTTTGGACGGGACTGTACCTATAGCTTTCCGGTTCATGTGTTGTTGGGCAGTATCCCTTCATCACTGGTAGTCTTTGGGTATTCCAAATCCATAGGAGTATGTGCTGGCTTTGCTTCTTGCATTCCAAATTCTTCAAGCATGTGTTTTATCTTAATGCTTTGGTGCAGCAAATAACTTCCATCTTCTTCCCTTTCAATTTGAATGCCGAGATAGTACGAAGCATCACCAAGATCCTTTGTTTCAAACTGTTTGTCTAGGTAGACTTGTATAGCATCAATCGTCTCCCCCATCTTGCTGGCCACGAGTAGGTCATCTACAAAAAGTAGCAAGTAAGTCCAGGAGTCGTTGCTTTCTCTTCTAACATAGAGCCCTGGATCTGCTTGGCTACGAGTAAATCCCTGCTTGATTAGGACTTGATTCATTTTCAGATTCCAGGCTCTTGCTGACTGTTTGAGTCCATAAATACTACGTTTTAGTTTGCCAACAAGCTTTTCTTTTCCTTCTTCTACATAGCCTGGTGGCTGGTCCATGTAGAGATCATCCGAGATGTCTCCATGAAGGAATGCTGTTTTAATATCCAAATGCCGTACTTGCATCTTCTTAGCTACTGCAACACTAAAGAGAATCCTTACAGTATCCTGTTTCACAACTGGTGCAAAAGTTTCATCGTAGTCTTCTACAAACTTTTGGGAAAACCCCTTCGCAACAAGGCGAGCTTTGTGTCTGTGGGTATTGCCGGTGTTGTCAAATTTAGCCTTGAACACCCATCTGCATCCAATTGTCTTTCGTCCAGCAGGCAGTTCAGTCAGTTCCCATGTGTTCCTTTTCTTGAGAGACTCAATTTCTTCATTTGCTGCTGCTACCCATTTCTGCTTTTCACTTCCAGTCATCGTCATAACTTTTTCCCAGTTTGAGGGTTCACGAGCATGTTCTGCTCGAGCAATGTACGAAAGTTTTCGAGGTGGTATGCCCTTGTTCGGCCATTGAGACCTTCTGAGTTCTTGTTGGGATTCCGTTTCGTCAGATTCGTCAGTACAGTTCAAATTAACTTCGACAATGTTGCTTGGGACCGAGTCTGCATTTTCCCCTTCTCTCTTCTGTGCGTCTTGTGGCATAGGCTTCTCTGTGACGGTGACTGGTTTGAGGACGTTTGTTGTTGGCCCCTCATCAAACCTGACACTTCTGCTCATTGTAATCTTGTTGGTCTTTGGATCCAGAATTCGGTATCCTTTAGTTGCTGTACCAAATCCAACCAAAATACCTTCGGTGGCCTTATCATCCCACTTTGTTCGCTTTTGTTTTGGAACGTAGGCAAATGCTTTACTTCCAAACACCCTTATATGGCCTATCTTTGGCTTTGTCCCATGCCATAATTCATAAGGTGTCCCTTCAATGCTTCTACTTGGTAGTCGATTTTGAAGAAATGTGGCAGTCATAACTGCCTAGCCCTAATATCTGTTGTGAAGATTGGCATCCAGCAGCATGCACTTTGCCATTTCGGTAAGTGACCGGTTCTTACGCTCTGCGACACCATTTTGCTCCGGTGTGTAGGGAATCGTGTACTGGTGCTCGCTACCTTCTTGTTTGAGATAGTCTGCCATTTCTTTCCCAACATATTTGCTGCCATTATCAGAACGAAGTACGCAGATTTTTCGATTAAATTTATTGCATGTAGCAGCGACAAATTCTTTAAGTTTGTCTAACACTTCACTCTTCTGTTTGAGAAGGTAAGTGTGGCTATATCTTGAGTAGTCATCAATGAATGTGACCAGATATATATTTCCGCCTGGTGTGGAGGTTTTCATTGGGCCACAGATATCGCTGTGTATAATATTGCCAGGCTCAGTACTACGATTTTCACTTGCTTTAAATGGCTGTTGTGCCAATTTTCCTTTCGTGCAGCATTACAATTGTCTATGTTTATACCCTCTGCTAATCCTTTAGCGTGTAGCTTTTTCACTGCATCTGGGTCTCTATGGCCCATTCGGCGATGTCACAGGTAGACGCAACTGTTGTGGCAACACTGTGCTACAATGTTGGTCGTTTCTCTGCACGCTAACTTGTATAGGCCTCCATCTGGCTTAGCATAGGCTATAGTTTGCTTCTTTTGCTTGATTCTGCAAATACTGCCTTCAAACTCCACTGTGTATCCTTTTTCAGCGAGTTTCTTTACAGAAATTAGGCTGCTTCTTGGTTAGGGACAAACAGTATATCTTGTAACAAAATCTTAGTTGCCTTGCACGAGGGTGTCATGCAGTTTACCCACCCTTCTCCAATGCCTTCTGCGACGACAAATGATTGATCTGCGAGATCTTTTCAGACTTTGGTGCAAACTTAGAGAAGAAGTTTTTATTGCTTGTTATGTCACTCGTTGCGCCCGAGTCTACGTAAAATCCTTTTTCAGTCTTTTCACATGTGGCTTTAAAACAGCTATATGTTTGATGTGATTTGTGAGCAGCATCAGAGACTGCACTTTTAGTTTTATGTTGATTTTCTCCTTCTTGCCTGTCTTTATTTGACTTCAACAACCGGCAGTCGTGTTTCAGGTGACCTACCTTTTTAAAAAATAGCAGACTCATTTCCTTCCTGGGTTTGCCCATAGTATCTGACATTTTTAACGTTGATTCTGAATTTATGTCACTTTGCTCACAACTCTCTTTACGGCGATTAAACTCGTCTAATAATTTGCCACGCACAAATTCCAATGTTAAGCTCTGCATCTGGTCTTGCGTCAAGTGCAGTTACAAGTGTACCGTAAGATTCTGGTAGGCTACACAACAACATGCATGCTACATAACTGTCTTTCATGTCTTCTCCAAGGCCCCTGAGACGGTCTACTGTTTCTAACATGGTAGTTATGTGTTCCTGCATGCTTTGTCCCTTCTGGAATTTCCTTTTGTGAATTTTCCGTAGTAAATACAGCTTACTACACATATTGGTATGTTCATGTAACTTCTGCAGTGCTAACCCCATACCCCTGGCAGTATCCTGCTTTCTTATGTGTATTAGTTGGTCATCTTCAACTGATATGCATATTGTGGCCTTGGCCTGTCTGTCTCTCTTGTCCCAGTTTAATGGAATGTCTGCTGCATTTATTGGTTTTTCCTCACCCACTACTTCCCATAAATCAGCTTTGGAAAGAAGCATTTCAACTTTAAATTTCCATAGTTGATAGTTCCCATTGTTTAATTTAGTGATACCAAATTTATGCATGTCAGACAGAGCAGCCATTTTCGTTCTGGAATGTTGTTTTGCACTTGGATGTTGAACACCACAAAAACGAACTTTTGTCAAAAATTCCTTCAATTATTCCTTCTCACAGTTACCTGGACTGGGCCCATAACCTGTTGGATTTACGATTTAGTTAGAATAATTCACTCTGAAGAACCTTTAACAACATTATATTGAGAGAACTGAGATACACATCTGCTAAGTGTGAGCAGCCATTTGCAAAGAGACAGAAGAGAGAGACCATTGATCTCTACAACAGAAAAACTAGTGGCGCCATCTATACGGGCCAAAACGGAACTACACTAGTTAGCTATTCCTACAGTCACTATGACACTGGGAGCTGGTGCTTGTTCTCCAACACATATTTTGCCCCCCCCCCTCCCCCAATTTTGTGGGTGTACGACGCCCCTGACGGCAACTCGTGTATCTCCATGAAAATTCACAGGCACACAACTGAACAACCACCTGAAATTGTTCATTCTTGACGTTAGTTTTGGGTCTCAGACAAAACTAATCAGAAAAAGACCTACAATTTCAGGGAACATTTTATATAATTCTTGTTTTCTGAAATTGCAGGTCAAATTGTAATTCACGGATTTTATTCTGAAAAACTTATTGTTAACTTGTGCGCTTCCAGAGTTGTACATTTTTATAGAGATACGAGCTTAAGGGGGTCTGTTTTTTTTTTTTTTTAGGCGAAGCTGTTTTTTGTAGTATTTCTTTTTTCCCCTCAAATCGTACAAAATATATTATTGGTGCTCTATACCCAAAACGTGTGGTTAGGTGGGGGATTGATTTTGTGTGTGGGGGGGGGGACGTAAATTTTGTATATATTACTTTTTAGAAAAAATAAGTGGAAAAGGAACGTTTATTCAGTACTACGAGATAAAACAGGACGTCTGGCTTTTTAGCACTATTTGGTGGGTCTGAGAAAAAGAACCATATTTGTGCTTTTACAAAAGATTTTGTTTGTATCAACAGTCAAACTCGGGGAGATTCTCCAAAGCCAAATTTGTTGTTCTTGCATTCTATTTACGGTAGAATAACGTACTCCAGTGTATTTTGCAGTAGTCTTTAAAGAATCCTTCTTACTTTTCAAGGTATTGTAGGGGAAATACATCTTGCTGATATCGACATGCAACGATTAGAATTACCACCCTGGCTTGACTGTTGATAGCTTTTCCTTGACGAAGTTTAGAACGTGGTGGAGCGGCCGCCACTTTTTTCAGCTCTGTCAGTGCACCTTGCTGCCAGTACAGCTCACTCGATAATTTGCGTTGCATCATGGGAAGACTCAACAAAGTACGCGACCATTATAACTGTTTATTTAGCAAAGATTGAGTGTTAACTCAGGGACTCGGGAAGAGCATAATCCTGTTTCAAACAACAGAAAAATAATGAGGCTAGGGCTGCACACGGGTACTACAACGGGAGTTTATTTTAAACCATTTTGCAAGTTAATTTAAGAGCTTGACAACGAACATAGATCCGTGTGACGGCGTACAACAATACCCTCCACCACGAGCAAGGCGCCTGCTACTCGTACAGCAGGTACAATACAAGGCATTGTTGTCAATAGCATATACGTGGACATTTACATTTGAACGGGATTGTACGTACGTCGCAATATATGGAGGAACCCAGTCCCACTTTGCATACTTGTACTTCATAACAAGCCAAAGGTTTTGGGATAGGGAGCCATCTCCAAACCCATCTACAGCACCAAGAAGGCGACCATTAAAGATGGCTACCATCTTGGTTTCTATTATTATTTTATTAAATATCTCGGCTCCCTCTAATGTAACTTTCTATTTTTTTTGTCTGAAAGGCGTCAAGTAGCACAACGATTTTTCCTCTAAACATGATCGTTTGCAAAACATTTGAAAAAACAGTAGATAAATGTAATTAAATTATATAATAATTAGCACCACGTCTTTTCCCCTTAAACATGATCGATTACACTATATTTGAAAAAAACAGTAACTAAATATAATTAAATATAATAATTAGCACTACATTTTCTCCTGTAAACATGATCGTTTGTGCAATATTTGAAAAAAAATATTTAATTAAATATAATTTTCTTTTCTTTTAACATTTTGTATTGATTGTTATACATGTTTTTGTACGACACCAGTTAGTTAAATTGAGTGTCACAGAAGTAATATAATATTGTTTCAGGTATGATATGATGAATGATCACTAATATGTGGCTGCAAAGGCCCTCCGACTGGCTGAACCCGTATATCCACCTGCACCTGCCTTGACAGATTGATTGAAATGTTGTATCTGAGATAAATACAAGAGACGACCTTGTGTGCCCAGGAAAATACAAAGCTAAATTACTGGTAGGTGCTGGGTAACAGAGTTTGACAGATTAAAATGCAGTACCTTTCAGTTTGAAAATTAAGAGATCACCAAGACTAAGCAAGACTTGTACCCAGCACCAACTAGTGATTTTGCATTGTGGTTTCCTGGGCACCCAAGGTCGTCTCCAGTATTTAGCTGACAGATTCAAGTATACAACATTCATCCAGTCTGTCAAGGCAGGTGGACGTATAGGTTCAGCCAGACGGAGGCGCTTTGCAGCCATCTTTATTAATGATCATTCATCATATCATACCCGAAACAATATTATAATTTATTACTTCTGTTACACTCAATTTAACTAATTGGTGTCCGTATAAAAAAATTAACACAATCAATAAAAAATGTTAAAAGTAAAGATAAGTATATTTAATTAATGTGTTTTTTCCAAATATTGTGCAAACGATCATGGTTACAGGCATAAATGTAGTGCTAATTAAGGCCTTTCAGATGGGAAAAAAATTGAAAATCGCATTAGAGGGAGCTGAGATATTAACATGGTATGCATGTGTTATACACGTGTTAAACAAAACGTGTTATGCCCGCCTTAAATGCTACCTATGGACGTTTCCTTTCGGCCGTGTCAGTATGGCTCAGCAGTAGGACCGCAGCCTTTGGTTTCAAAGGTCGTGGGTTCAATTCCGTGTTCTGGTATTTAATAGAAACCAGAATGGTGGCCATTATGTTCAATTTTTTTTTCAAATATATGCAAACGATCAAGTTTACAGAAAAAAATGTACTAATAATGGAGGCCTTTCAGACGAAAAAAATAATAATTGAAAATCGCATTAGAGATAGCTGATATTAACATTAATACAAGCTAAGATGGCGGCCATTATATTTAATTACTGTTTCTTGTTTTGCCAAAACATATTAACCTGATAATTTTAGCATTACATTGTCCTTTCCCTGGAGGATTTTCGGATGTGTGTACCCGCCTGCTTGCATGACCTCACTGCGCCTGCGCAACGCAGTCCTCCTGTATATAAAGCGGCAGCATGGCCGATGTCGGCATTTCATTTTCCTCCAAGAGGTTCCTACGTTCCTCTCGTACGTCGAATTTTGGATTTTCCTTTCGTGATATCTTGCCTTTCACGACTTCTCCAGGGCATCTGCTGAAGATGTCGCCGCCCATGACGCCTCACGGACTTTGCTCCGATTTCGGATGCTGCGCTTCCGCCCGATCACCCGCCTGCCCCCGATGACCACCAGACGATCGGCCGCCACCGGGACAGCCTTGTCACGAATGACGACGACGATGCACCGCTTCAGGACGGCCAACGCACCCGCCTCAGCCCGAGCTCTCGGCTTTAGAAGAAGACCTCTGGCAGCCAAGGCGCTCTTCCGAGAACCGAAACGGAAACTCCGTGATGCTACACATCAACACGGCCTATCCAGCACGAAGTATCCCATTGACCTGCCATTTAAATGTTCTCGTCATGACTTCAGCATTATTTGCAACGAAGCCCACAACCTAGTTGACTCGGTATTTCGCCAATATGCAAGACCAACCCCCATGCCTCCACCTTCTTGCATCTTTTCCGCATGACGTGCCAACACCCAGAAATGGGTCGCCATAACGACAAGTCGCGACAGCCATAAACGTCCCTCGCCCGCTCCTCATCTGGGCACTAGGCAGCATAGTTTTTCCGCACCGCCAGTTGTCGCGACACAGGCTGTCGTGACACCTTCTGCACCTGAAAAACACATCCAGTTTACGGACGACAACACGGAAGACCGCACCATTCCCCTCGCCTCTCTACTCAAGACGGTAGAAGAAACCGTTCCAGACTGTTTCCTGTACAAACCGTCCCAGTCCGCCGATGCACCAGCCATCAACCGTAGCCTCAAGATAGGCTTCGGATTTGCCCTTCGCGACAAAGGCGCAGCCCCGCAATCTCCTGGGTCAATCGACCCCGCTTCTTACATGCCTCCTTCGCAACGAAGGCTCTCTATTGGGCTAGGGCGAACCACTACAACTCGACATTGAACCACCTGCACCCCGACCTGGCCGAGAGTCAAGCTTTTTCCGTGCCTCTGGTGACGGGCCCACAAATCCAAGAAATTTCGACACCTACCCAGAATGCGACTTTCTATGTAGTGAAGTCAAGATGGATTTCGGCTCTGCTTTTAGCATCCCCAAACGAATTGAGATCCGCAACCTCTCATCACTCACCGCCCAACTTTTTCATCCTCGTTCGTTAGTCTCCCGTTTTAGATTTTCGCCCTTTCGCGACATCTCTATAGCAATCGCCGAAGATGCGCCGGCCATCTACGACGACCGCTGGGCAAGCGGTTGATACCGGGACGCCTATGTCGCGAATGACGTCAACGACCCGCTGCTTCAAACGGCCAATATGTCACCGCCTCCCTATCTCGACATTAGCGGAAGACCTACGGCAAGCCAAGGCGCCCTTCTGAGAAGTGAAAAAAACCCACGTTCTGAGTGAAGAGTCAGGTCGGAAGATGTCTCGTTCTCTTGCTGCTGGTTTGTCCGTAGCTGACCCTTCACCCCGTCAACTTCCTGCCACCTCTGTTCTTTTGCCCACGACGACCGCTTGGGGACCGGGGTGCCAATGTCACATCTCACCATTTCTAGACGGCAAACACGCCGCCTCCTCCCTTCTCGCCAGGAATTTAGTTTTCGCTTTTGCGACATCTACATTTCGCGAGATCTACATGGCAACCACCGAAGACATCTCAACCCAGACGGCCGCTAAACGTCCGGTCTAGACCAGAATGGCCATGTCGCGAATGACGAACTTGGCCCGCCGCTTCAGGACGACCAACGCACCCCGCCGCCACCGACTTCTCGTCATTAGAGGAAAACCTTCGGCAAGCCAAAATGTTCTTCCAAGAAGCGTCCCTTCGTGACGTCATCTTTCCCATCTGGTTTGCCGCTGAGCCCACGTCTCGAACGGAAATCAACAAACTGATGCTGTCAACTGCGGCTCGTCTAGCTCGTGACTAAAATCCACGTTTGAGTGAAGATACAAAGATACAAGACGGAAGTCGTGTACACCTCTTGCTGCTTGTCTCGTCCATGATTAACCCCCACGTCTCAAGCAAAAATCTAAACAACTATTGCTGTCAACTGCAGCTAATCTCACTCTGTAACTAAATCCCACGTTTTGTGTACAGATCCAACACGGGAGCCGTTTACACTTCTTGCTGCTTGTCTCGACCGTGGCTGAGCACACGTCTCGAACAGAATCAAGTCAACTGTTGCTGTCAACTGCTACTAGTCCCACAGATCCAAGACGGAAGCCGTTCTCATCTCTAATTGCTCGTCTCAACCATGGCTGACTCCACGTCTCGAGCAAATATCAAGTCAACTATTGTCACCAACTGCTACTCGTCTTACTCGTGTCTAAATCCCTCGTTTTAAATAAAGATTCAAGACAGTAGCCATTTACACCTCTTGCTCCCACACTGCTGCTCGACTCATCCGTGGCTAAAACACACGCTTGAGTGAAGAGTCAAGTTGGAAGCCGTCTACACTTCGTACTACTCACGGCCATGGCTGAAACCAAGTCACCAGCTAGTATGACGAACTACTGCTCGTCTCAGTGTGAACCCCCCCTCCCCCCCCCCAAAAAAAAGTGAAAAAAACCCACGTTCTGAGTGAAGAGTCAGGTCGGAAGATGTCTCGTTCTCTTGCTGCTGGTTTGTCCGTAGCTGACCCTTCGTTTCAAACGAAATTCAAGTCTACAATTGCTGCCCACACTGATGCCCGTATCATTCGTGATCAAACTCACGTTTTGAAGTAGGAATAACGACAGAAGACATTGAGCATCACTTGCTGCTTGTCCCATCCATTTCCACCCCACATCTCAAGTGGAAATCAAGACAACAATTCCTGATCACAATGGTGCTCGTCTCATTCGTGGCTAAAACCCACGTTTAAAAAAAAAAACCAGGAACGACTGTGACCGTTTCAAGCCTCATGTAAATCAAGACAACAATGGTCGTCCACACTGATATTCGTCTCATCCAAGACAAATCGTCACAGCCGCACTCCAAACACGCCACAGCCCTGGCTTACAAAAGGAATGAAGGTGGAACCAGTCCAGACTGCTTTACAACTTAACATCCGGGATTCTCGACGTCTTCATCTTGCACAACATCTCTTCACTTCCGCTCCTGTCGCGGACTCCCTCTCCCGTCGTTCATCCCCTACAGGGGAATGATGCCTCATGAAGTTCATCTGCGAGTATCTCCTCACTATAAGAGGAACTCCAATGACCAACCCTTTCATTCTACAGCTCCCCTCTGGCCATCGGCACCATGGTTTCCACGCCTACCATCTCTCCTTGTCGACACTCCAAGATCCCTATCTCTTTGTCCAGATCTTCTGTCTCAACAAAGGACTCAGTACCTCACCCAAACCTTCCCGGTCTAATCCTCCACGCATGGCTACTATCACCAACTCCTCAAGAAGGCTGCAATTCATAAAGGCAATGTCATCCGAATCGCTTCAAAAGTTACAAGGGATTCAACAAACAGAATGTACGACAGCCACTGGACTAAATGGTTTCATTGGTGTTACGCAAGGGAAATTAATCCAATCAATCCCGCTCTGCCCGAATAACTAAGATTCTTCACTGACCTTTTCAACACCAAAAAACTCAACGGCTCAACAATCCTGGTCTACTGATCAGCCCTAAACTCAGTCTCAAGGCAGCAGACAAAACCAATCTCCTCGAAGACTATCGAATCTCAGCACTCCACCGCTCCTTCGAGAACGATCGCCCCACAACAAGAAGACTCGTCGCGGACTGGGACTTATCAATAGTACTACAATCACTAATAGAAGCCTCTTACGAACCAATGCAAGACAGTTCCCTTCACCTACTAACCAGGAAAACCGTCTTCCTAGTAACACTCGCAGCAAGTGCCTGCTGCTCTGAAATACAACCACTCTCTGCAGATCCAGCCTTCTGCATCTTCAGTCCACATTTCACGTCTATTACACTGCACCCATGAACAGGATTCCGTGCTAAAACACAAAAACCATCTGAACCACCAAAGCCAATCACGTTCCCAGCCCTCTCCAACTTGACTGGAGACGAACCAGAACGTCTACCCTGCCCAATCCGAGCTCTTCGTTTCTACCTTACCTGTACCCAACATGAGGATATCCGCAGAGGCAGGAACCAACTATTCTTACCAGTAGACTTCCAAACAGGGAAAACCTGGGCTGCAATGACCTCTCGCTGGATCAGGGAAACCATCGTCGTTGCTTACGACAAGGCAACTTGAACAGAGAAAGAGCAACAGCACACTAGGTCAGAGGAATCTCCACGTCATGGGCACACCACAACGCCATCCCATTAGAAGAAATCCTACAGGCAGCTTCCTGACGACACCCAACGACATTCACCTCCCACTACCTGAGGGACATGTCAAGAGAAGAAAGAGGACTACACCGGCTGGGACCAATCATCGCAGCCAGAACTGTGGTCAAGCCCCCTTAAGCACAGAAGCACAGAAGCAAGCCATCCCAGTTGGAAACAAGCTATCCATAGAAGGATGCAAGACCCTACGAAAGAAATCCAAATTCCTGTTAACCGCCTGATGTTCTGAATAAAGTGCAAAATTTTCAAAATTTTTGGGGGAAGCCTGCTTGCACCCCGGGGCGCCCCGTCAGATCAGTGCCCGCCACCACATTTGACAAGGTCAGCTGATAATCCTAAAATTGTCAGGTTAATATGTTTAGGCAAAACAACAAAGAACATTTTGCCGGCCCCCAGCCTGGCAGGCTAAAAATGGTTTCTTTTTTGCCTAAAACATACTTAACCAAGGGCCCGCCCTACCTCCCCTCTCGGGTCACTGCCTGACAAATTGAGAGGAAAATAAATGCCGACATCGGCCATGCTGCCGCTTTATATATAGGAGGACTGCGTCGCGCAGGCGCAGTGGGATCATGCAAACAGGTGGATACACACAACCGAAAAACCTCCAGGGAAAGGACAATGTACTGCTAAAATTATCAGGTTAAGTATGTTTTAGGCAAAAAAGAAACCATTTTTAGCCGGCCAGACTGGGGACCGGCAAAATGTTCTTTTTTTTTCAAATATTGTGCAAATAATCATGTTTCGTGAAAAAATGTAGTGATAATTGAGGCCTTTCAGACAAAAAAAAATGAAACTAGCATTTACATGGAGCCGAGATATTAATATAATATAGGAATCAAGATGACGGGCGTTATAATTAATTATTGTTTTTTTTTTCAAATGTTGTGCAAACGATCATGTTTACAGGAATGTCGTGCTAAATGAAGCCTTTCAGACAAAAAAAAATTGAAAATCGCAATAGAGGAAGCCAAGATATTAATATTAATAGAAACCAAAATGGCAGCCATCTTGGTTAGTACATGGGTTTGGCGATGGCTCCCTATCCTAAAACCTTTGTCTTGTTATGAAATGCAAGTATGCACAGTGGGACTTTTCAATCATAAAATGCAGGGTTATTTTACTCTACCTACCCCACTACAACGAAATGTAAGCTATTGATTTTGTTTTGTTTGGTACAAAAATCAACACCACCCGCTTGCATCAATTTTTTTAGTGCTACTCCCGAGAACCACTACTCCCGAGAATTTTTAGCGGCGTAATACCCTTTGACAATGTTACGCTATTAATCTATTTCCTCAGGGAAGCTCGACCGTGAAATTTCCACCCCAATTTCAATGCCGAAGAATGAAAGCTTGCTATGAAGAAAATGCCCTTCTTCGCGCCCTGGTGAACCGAAATCCTAGCTGTCATCTAGAACCAGTTCCAGCCTTATGTTCTCGATTAATTTAATTTAATAGTGAATTTATGGTTATACTACAATTTCTCCTGTCCCCGAACCACTACCCATCCCAAGCAAGGATTTGCGGTCGGTTGATAACGGCTGAGAAATCAAATTATTCAATTTAAATTATATATTTAATTTAATTCATTTCAACTAGGTTAACAATTGGGCAGCACCACATAGTGGTCGCGCCCGGCTTTATGTAGGCATTAGTCAAGAGGAAATACATGTAATAATAACCAGCAGCCTCAACAGAGATATGTGCAAGGTGCACAAGGTTTTACGTCAACCTTCTACACTCACAAACTCATTATGCATTAATGTGAATGGGTTCAAGTTTTATATTTTACCATGTAGTTTAAAAACAACATTTTCAAGACGGGGTAAAAACCAAATCCCAATGCACTCTGCGAGCTTTGAACAGGGCCTCGATAGTAAAGCTAGCAGCAATAGCCCAATGGTCAGATCTCCAAACCAAGTTAATTCCGGTTCGAAACCAGCAACTGATTTAAGTCCCAAGGACTATAAATCATTAAGTATATGCATCCTTCACAGGATTAAACAGTCATTTTACCTTAATTGAAGTATTAACAAAGCTTAATGTTTTTGCAATTGCCGTCGAATGGGTAGTGAATTTGCTGTAATTCTCATTAGAGCAACGTTTTTGTAAATACTTGCATTTTTCACCATATTTCATGATGGCAGCGAGAGACTTCAAAATAATGTCGTCTTCTGTGCATTTCAAAAGAAGGACTAAAGTTGACAAATCTTGGCTTTCAAATGTGACAGGATGCAACTAAAACAAAATATTCAAAAAATTAAACAGGCTGGAAAGCCGACGGCTCTACAAGAGTTAAATAAATACAGATGCAAACCTATTTATGTTGCCTTTTGGACTTATATGTCAGACTACCTAAGGGGGGAATCGAACACACGACCTTTGAAACCAAAGGCCGAGGTCCTACCACTGAGCCTTACTGACACGGCCAGTATGGATCAGTATGCACGTGTTACATGCTGCCTATGGACGTTTCCTTTTGGTCGTCCATAGGCATATGGCTCAGCATGGCTCAGCGATAAGACTTTGGCCTTTGGATTAAGAGGTCGTAGGTTCGATTCTCCATTCAGGCAGTCTGACATATAAGTTCAAAAGGCAACGTAAATAGGTTTGCATCTATATTTGTTTCAAACAAAGTATTAGAACTTTTATAAACAAGCTATATAGTACACCAATATATACACTAAATATAGTAACAAGCTAAACAGTCCAATAATCAAACTCTATGGTTATACAACACACAAACGAAATTAAGGTAGCTGAAATTATTAAAGAAATGAAAATTAAAAAATCATTAGGAACTGATGGATTTAAAATGGAGCATATTAAAAAAATTAATAATGCAGCTAAATTCAAGTGTCCTCTAATAAACTCGAGTATTGATAGTGAAATTTGGTCTGTTAAGAAAAATCTCAAATTTTAAGACCTATTAACAAAGAGCAAATGTTGATAATTATAAACCTATTGCTATTCAACCAGTCATCAATAAAATAGTGGAAAAATACTTTGTAAATTCACTGCAAAATTTTTTATCAAATTTTCGTATTTTAATTAAAAATAAGTTTGGATTTCAGAAGAATAAAGGCACATTGAATGCATTAAATTTATTAAATGAAAAAATTGTAAAAGCATTAAACGAAAAACAATTCATCGGCACAATACTAATTGACTTAGAAAAAGTCTTTGATACAATAAACAGAAATATTCTTACTGATAAATTGCAGTCCATTGAGGTAAGGTGTAAAATGTTAAACATTTTGAAAAGTTACCTAAATGAAAGTAGTTATGTTAAAATAAATGGAAAATTAAGTAACTGCTTAAGCTGCAATGATGGAGTACTGCCAAGGTTCGATTTTACGACCAATTTTATTTGTTGTGTATATAAATGAAATTTCTGTAGGCTTAGATAATGAATTTCTTATTCGTTTTGCTGATGATGTTTTCTTACTTTCAAATAATGATAATTACAAAATTATGATGAGCAACTTACAAGAAAGCTTTAACAAAATTTGTAAATGGTGTGTACAAAATGAAGTTTTTGAGTGAAGAAAAGACTATTTTTTTAAATATCAAAACTCCGCATACAAAAATTAATGATGGCATTAAAATTCTCATACACGAAAAATGCATAAATAACTAGAAATTGTAAGAAAATAAACAGAGTTCAATATGCTAAATATCTTGGGCTCACTATTGATGGTAACTGGAAACATACAGAACATATTACTGCCCTGATCAAAAGGCTACAAGGAATAATGCCTAAATTTTATGAGATTAGAAAATGTTTAAATATTACAAATAGGAAAATCGTTTACAATGCCTGGATTGAACCACATTTGCTCTATGGGATTGAAGTATATGGATTTGCGCCAAATTACTTAATACATAAACTACACAAAGTTCAGAATAAACTTGTTAATATACTATTTAAAACTAAAAGTAATACAATAAACACGAATGATTTGTATAATACAAATGAAATTCTGAAAATAATCAATTTAAGAAACTACAGAATTAATTTTTTTTAATTTTCAAAATCATAAATGATATTAACCTAAATGAAATAAAAAATAAAAGAAGAAAAGCGTTAAACCTTCGATTACAAAATGGAATAATCTTTATGGAACTAAAATTACAGATTATTATTTACCCTACCTCATGAACAAACTACCGCTACATATTATAAACATTACAAAATTTCGTACCTCAAAAAATGAACTTAAAAACTGGTTAAATAAGTGTTAATATTATTTTACTGTTTTTTTTCTTTTTGTTTTTAAATTGTTATTTAGCATACTTTTGCGTTTTTTGGCATGACCTTCGAAAAAAAGAATAGCTTCTTATGATTGTAAAATAATTTACTTCTGAGTTTAATTAGAGTATTGGCCAAGTAAGGCAAATTGTGTAACTAGGGCATCACTCATAAGTGAACAAATTCACTTCTGGATGTCCCTTAAATGCATGTTGAATAAAAAAAAAAAAATAAAAAAAAAATATATATATATATATATTGTTACAAGTTTAAATGTCAAGAATTACCGTATGAGCCCCCGAAAACATAACTACAGTGAATTAATAAATTTATTTTAATGTAGTATTTGACAATAATCCAGTTTAAAAAACCTTGATAGCAGTTCCAATATTGATTAACAGGTTTGCAGCTGTACATATTTATCCAATATTGAAGGTAGCACAGAGGTACGCAAAGCCTCTTAAACTAACTAAGATTGAGTTCAGGCAGTGGAATGAGTTTAGGCACCGGGAAACGCATTAAAGAAAGTGAACACCATTACAAGTACTGTGATGGGTAGATAGAATTCTTGGCACTGTAGATAGCTGCAGCAAACATACACGGAAACTTGGCTGCTTCGCCTAAAATCGAGATTCACTTGGAAGGTTCGCTATATATCAATAAATATTCAACCCCAACTTAGCAATAAGATGGGAGGAAAAAGATTCTTATTCTTTCATAGGATTCGGACTATGCAAGTCCCAGGACAGATTTTAAAGCATAGTTAGTGTTTCTCATATTAAAAACCAAAACTGGCAAAAGGGGCCGCAAAGTTTCGAATGGTTTGGCCCTTCAAAGGAGTGATATCAACACACCAAAACATTCGCCAAGTTAATCGCACCGACTAATAGTTTGAAGGATAAATGAAAACTAGTATTATTTAGTATTATTTGGTGCGATTAAGTTGGCTAATGTTTGGTGTGTTGATGTCACTCCTTTGAAGGGCTAAACCACTCTCAACTTGGTGGCCTCTTTGCCAGTTTTTGACTTTGTTTATTTTGTTTTGATTTTACAGTTGGTTTATTTTTCGTGAATTGGGCGTGAATACAATTTCCTTCCAACGTTGTTTAGATTTAGCGTGATACACTAGTGTGTGTCTAGGCACGCACGTCAGTATACACGTTCTCATTGTCCGAACTTTGGCCGGCCAATGAGAGACGATGCTGACAATACTAACAATGGTTATAACAATATTTTCAGACTTACGCGCCCTCCTACGCCATCCCCATCACGCCCCCAGGCTCCAAACGATAAAAGGTACGCAGTTCGTATTGTACTGCACCCATTCGTCCATTTCATAGCCTTCCCATTATCTCGGTATCGATGAATAATCACCCCATGGGGTATAAATGGGGATGAGCGGACTAGCTAGCTAGTAGTAACACATTTTTAACGTTATTGAGGGTCAGATTTTGCATTGAAAGCAGCTTAGCTGGCATTCCTACACGAGTTAATTTTTTTCAGGTGGGTTATTGCTCTCGATTTCAACACAATTTAAGCTTTTGTACCGCATTATCCCCAAGTACCCGAAATGTGCCCAACTATGCTTCAGGATATAAGACACTAATGCCATGGCGTCGCACTGCAATGGTTTACAACCTCAACAATTGAATTGATGTGAAATGTTTGTTGTGATGTTTGTTGCCTAACTTGGCGCGACACACTAGCGTGTGTCTAGATTTACTACTGGTGCTTCAAAACTGCGTTTTTTGTATTGTGACCGGTTTGTCATTTTGGTATCGCCATCATCTTTTGCCAGAAAACGAACATTTACTATTCTCTAACCCATAAAACGGATTTTTTTAGGAACCTTTCAGTGTGGTTTTCACCCTTGAATACTCACCGTATCTTTTATTTCACTTCATTCTCATAATTTTGTTTTGGCAGCACTAACATTTTTGCAGCAACTCTCTTTCTTCGTGAAGAAAAGCCTGCAGTGTGTGACGCTGTATTTTTACTCTTATATTGGTTTTACCAAACGGTTCGTCTTTAGTAGAGAGGAACCTTTTCGATATGTGTTGCTACCTTCAAGTTAACAGGGGATTCGATTATACTCAATGATATTCAATGATGATAGGCCTACTAAGTGCATAATTTGTTATGATCTTTTTGCATGTGTAGAACGTTGACACAGACACTGCTGAATTCAACCGGAAAACCCTGATGGCGACTTACAACACCATTTTCCAACGTGCCTCCAAAGACTTCCACCAAAAAAAAAGGGTAAGGAAGAGTGTGACACAAAGTCCTGCAATGGCATGCAGACTAATGACTAGTGACAAGATGGATACAGTGGATCCAGTGGATACAGTGAATCTATTGTGATCAATGTGACGACTGCTTGCTGCTTAAGAACTCTGGGATCAGGGTTCCCTTTGACTATGTCCAGAAGTTAGGCTTAACCTTCGTGTGGTGAGCATGCAAGCTATACAGTAGATTAGAGGCCTTGACTGAACTTGCAACCCAACTTGCCAAAGATAAATCCCATATTGAAGAAATCTTGTGTGATAGAGTTGAGGGTTGTGAAGGATAAACTTTCAACTCTTGAAATGACACATGAAACCTGTAACAGAGAAGCTAAGGGCAAATCGTTCGACAACATCATGTCTGAAATAATTGCAAATTTGGAGTTACAGGTTATATAAGCAATAATAAGGCTGACTCATTGAGGACATTTGTTACGTCCCTCCTTCCTGATGATACTCCAATCTTTCCAAACTCCAACCAAAATGAAACTGATACTTTCTCTGTTACTACTAATTTGGTCACCAGTGCACACAATAACCACCCTCACAAATTAATGACTGCGAGTATGTGTACTAGTATAGTGAGCCAGGAAGAAGAGGATAGGGACATCGGAAACGAAACATTATTTAAACGTTCCTGAATGTGACAGTTAGGGGAATGGATCTGAGAAAACACAGCACAATGCCGAAGCTGTTAACAAATTAATGGAGAAAATTGGAGTAAAGCAGAGGTAAAATCATGTGTAAGGTTACGCTTGAAGAAAGGCATTGCAAGACCAATCCTGCTAACACTCAGAAATTAAGCTGATAGTAACCTTGTTATGTCTTCAGCATTTAAACTCGAAGGTATATGTGTAACGTTGCTGCCCCCTTTTAAAACTTCCCCGCCAGCATAGTCGCCCTGCAGCACTGTTGCTAAGTGCTAGCATGCGCTCTCCTTCCTAGTTACAAGTTGTAATTGTTATCATCAGTAACAGCGTTCTTATGCAAGAGCCGTATGCTTGTAGCTTGCATATATTGAGATGCGTGTATTAAACCGTTTGATTACATGCAATGGACTCGCAACTGAGTTATCCTGGGTGTAGAGGTAACACTACATCTGCTTGATGGTAGTAAACAGGTTGGATTTTCCTATGACAGGACTCCAGACGAAAGGAAAATGCACAAGAATAAAACGTGTCTTAAAAAGAAGAAAAGATAAAAGACTCCCACATATGCATGACTTCCACATGAGAGTATTACTCTTATTCTGGTTAACACTAGAGGTATTGAAAATAAGGAAGTTAACTTACTTCAAGTCATAAATGACACAGATCCTCACATTATTTGTATCACTGAGACTTGCCGTGACAGTAGTATTGACCCAAGTGCATCTTTACTTGTAGGATACGATTGGTATGCCTGGCACAGAGATATCGTTGGTGGGGGTGCCCGTATAGCAGTGAAAAATACCATTAATAATTACTATGAACTAGATGTTGTGAATGCTGGAATAGAATCCTGCTGCTGTTATTGGCCATGTCTACAGACCCTATCGTAATAATAATAAGTGCCTAACTGGAGTCACTACCAGTTAAACAACATGGCTCTTGAAAAGAACTGCAAACTCATCCTTGCAGAAGACTTTCTCCAGGGTCGGATGTGGCATGAAGATGGAACATGGATCGAGACCGACACAAATAAAAATCACGTCGTCTTGTTTGACATTATGCTTGCATAAAAATGTTTACCAAATTACCCGTTTTTCAACTAGCCCATCAACACTTGACTTAGTTTTCACTAATTCAAATGTTGTCCTTAGCAATGTTTGCACTTTTCAAGGGATTAGTAACCATGAGATTGTTGGTGTTGTTTGGCTAGGATCTGCAAATAGCTTCACACCAAAAAGAAAAGTTCTAATATACAATAAAACAAACTGGGATGTAATATGGAAAGAACTTTATTCAGCATACGTTTCATTCGTAAAAGATTTTACGAATGATATTAACACTAATTGGGAGAACTTTGTTGGAATTATGTCTAACCTGGCAGACAAGCACATCCCAACCAAAATAGTCGACAATGCCGACAAGCTTTAGATTACTCCTAAGCTGAAGAACAGATTGAGGAAACAACGATAATTAGCAAAAGATGCAAAGGCAGGTATTGAGGTGGCAAAGTAGTAAAATTTCAAGTAGGAAACAATCAACACCTTGATGACTGCAGAAGAAAACCTTTTGAATATGTTGGCCACTCGAGGGAAATGGACACGTAAGTTCTTCTGGAAATACATGAACAGCGGAAAAAAGAAGAAAGTTTTGCCAGGATTTCGCTGATCTGCCCGGATTGCTCCGTGTCCTCCCATGGAATTGAAGTGATTCGACTCACTTTCCTTTTGAGATGCGGTTTATTGCATTTGTTGGGGAATGCAATGACGAGTTGACATTACTTGCGACCTTTCCGTGTCGACTCTCACACGCTCTGCACGCGTTCTGCGTGGGAAGAGATGAGGGATGCTGTCATGTGCTGGTGGCAGGAGGTGTGCCTCCTGACAGGCTCCCGCTCTCTGTGAAGGGTCCCGTCGTACGAGACGAAAAGGTCCTGCATTTACAGCAGGGCCTTTACAATCATTCAGCCAAAACTTATAATTATTAACTGTCCAATACATTTGGTGTGATCCCGGACGGCACGCCATGATCATTCACACCATCTCTCCACGCTACTGTCTGTTTGAAGGAAGTCCTCCACGCCGTGTCGAGCCGAGCGGGTGCTGTTGACCTAAATCACTGGGTGGTTGGCGGAGTGGAAAGTTAACGAGCCGAAATCACTAGTAAAACCCTCGGATGCATCGACTCCGAAATTACTTTAGGCTGAAGCGTGAAATTGTGAGTGGCTGCGACACCAATTCGTTACTGTCCTCATCGACTCTGCTCATGTGAAGACGGTTGAAGCACTGATCCATTTCCTAGATCGTGGAACTACTTCAATTCACCTAGTGAGCCCACTCATCCCAGTCCAATTCTTCCAGACTGAGGAATAGGGTTGAGTCCACGGTCATCTGCCAGATGTAGTCCATCAGATGTGTCGGTGGTTTCGCCTTGTGCATTGTGGAGATGTGATTCTGGTCACTGTTTTTCTCAGTTCCAAGTAGGTTCGATTGCCCATTGTCTAAATTTTTGTCGGTTTTGCACCAGGAGTTCGTGTCAGGAGGAGGGGCTTTTCCATGGGGATTGTCACAGCCCAGAGTCTGAAGAATGGTCCTCAACGTTATCGGGCGTCCATTCTGGATCTGAGTCTTCTTCTGAGGAGGAGCTGGAAGCTGCAGAAGAGTCTGATTGAAGAGCACTGTCTTCCGATTCACTGTCTGACGAGTCGTTTGGAGGTCGTGCTGGATCCAAAGGTCTGGTCACCCTTGCTTCTGGTTGTGCTTTCGGTACGTAGCGGTCCATGGTTTCAGGATGCCAGTAAGGTTCCATGTCGTGCACGTTTACGATTCGGGCATCACTTGCGTCGTCGATGGCCGCCATTTTTCAGGTTACAGGACTTTTCTTCTCCATCCTATATGGCGCCATGTAGAGAGGTGCTAGCTTCCTTGTGATGCCTTTCTCCGCGTTTGACAAGACATGATTGGATCAGCTCGTTTGGTTTAAAAACCGTCTTCCGCCTATTCTGGTCATATTTAATTTTCGTGGACCGAGCTGCTTCCACGAGGTGAGCTGCTGCTATATCTTAAGCTTTCTCCAGGGTCTCCTTGTGTTTCTTGGCACAGTCTGCAATGGTCAGGCCGAGTCTACGTCTGGTAGGCTCAGCATCATGAGAGGGGTTTAGGATCCCATCTGTACATGAAGAAATGCGGTGTTTCTCCCGTACTTATGTGAGGTACCGTGCGCATCACTCACTGAAGACATCCTTTGAATGTATGGTTCACCCTCTCGTCGTCCTGTGTCCTGACATGGCTAGCAGTTCCTCAAATGTTTTGGCAACGAATACCGTTCCATTGTCATACACTAGGAGCTTCGGTGGACCAAGCACGGTAAACACCTCTATGATGAGCTTCTTCGCTGCTGTCTTGGCATTTGCATTCTTGGTAGGGATGAGCCAACAGTATTTGGAAAAGTATTCTACATGGTGAGCACGTATTTGTGGTGGTGCGTAATTTCAGGGAAGGGCCTCAAGAAATTGACTCCCAACATTCTGTGGACATGGTCCGGGATGACTGGTTGCATGTCTCCAGCCCTCTTGGTCTGTGCGTACTTGGCGAGCTGACAGTGGTGACAAGAGCGGACGTAGCATTTGCAGTCTGTGAACATGCCCGGCCAGCGAGCTATTGCCCAGAGGCGTTGCATGGTCTTGGTCACTCCCAGATCACCCGCCTGCTGGTGGTCATGGCAGTCATTCAGGAACATTCTTCTGAGAAGTTTTGGCACATAAAACCTCCAGGATTGTTTTAGATCTCCCCTCTCTGGGGCTAGGGGTCCTTGTGGTATACTCTTCAACCTTCATCCTGGGCATAGTACCTCAAGATTTTGGTCCCTTCGTTGAATCTTGCTTGGGTGCCTTCTTACTTTGGGTGCTTTAGAGTGTCAGCAACCTTCTTGACGAGAGGGTCCTTCATCTGTTCTCTCAGAAGGTGGGGTTTGTCCGTTATGTCTACCAGTTCTTGTTGACGGAGGTATAGCATGTCGCTGGTGCGGTCGACTGGAATCTCCATCTGTTCCTCTTCGTGGTCATCGTCTGCTTTCCTGCCTTGAGCTAGACTTCCTGTGGAGGCCGGGTTTCGTGACAGGGCTTCCGCGACTGTGTTCTGCTTTCCTGGTCGATGCACTACGTCGAAGTCGAACATTTGTAGGCGGATGGGTCAGCGAGATGCTCTTGTTAATGAGCGCGGCTTCGAGAGAATCCACTTCAATGCTTCATTAACACTGATCAACAGAAACTTGGTGTTACCCACGTAGGTTTGCCAGTACTCGACCGCTGCCACTGCTGCAAGTGCTTCCAGTTCAAACGAGTGGTACTTTTTCTCTCTGTCCTTCAGACCCCTGCTGAAAAACTCGATGGTTTTTGATTTTCCATTGATCTTCTGTGTCAGGACTGCTCCGAGGCCTTCAATGGACGCATCTGACTCAATGCAAAAGGGTTGGTTGAAGTCTCGTAGCGAGAGAATACTGCCGGTGAGGAGCTTCCATTTTAGGGCGTCGAAAGCTGGTTGGTGTTGTGGTCTCCATTTGAAGGGAGTATCCTTCTTCGTGAGCTCGTAAAGGGGCTTCGCCGTCTCTGCGAAGTTCCTGAGAAATTTTCTGTAGAAATTGCATAATCCTAGGTATTGTTGTACCTTCCTTTTGGTGGTGGGAGCTGGGTAGTCTCTGACCGCCGTCATGTGATCTCTGGCTAGGTGTACTCCATCGGAGGTGACTTGAAGACCCAAGATTTTCACTTCTGGCACTACGAGGTGAACCCTGCTTCCCGAAGCCTGGTGAAGATTTGTTTGAAAGCCCAGCAGTGTTCTTGCAACATCCTAGTTGTGACGACAATATTGTCGATGTATAAGACACCCACCGTATTTATCTCGTCCCCTAGGATCCCTGTCATTACTCTCTGGAAAGCCTGACTCGCCGTCTTGAGGCCAAATGGAGGTACCCGCCATTTGACCATGCTCTTGTGGGTGATGAACGTGGTGCAATTCTGACTTTCCTTATCCAGCGGGATTTGATGGAAGTCTTGCTCTCCATACAGGGCAGAGATGCACTTTGCCCCTGCAAGAAAGTGAAACACTTTATCCGTTCTTTGCATTGGATACTTGTCCACCTTAATCTGCTTGCAGCTCGTCGATTCTTCCCTAGTTCTTGTTTCACATGTGGTGCTGCCCTGTAGGTGCGCTGTGTGATGGGGTTAACTCTCCCGTAGAAGCTGATGTTATACTTTAGTCCTTGTGTGCCCCGGTTTACCTGGGAAGACGTCGCGATAGTCCTCAAGGATCTTCTCCAGTTCGGCGAACTGCGGGTCTGTCATTTGGTTCAGATTCGTGTCCCCCATCACTTCCGTGGACAAACCACGTCGAGTTCTTCGTTGGCGTCCTTGGATCAGCTGCATGAGCCGTGATAGGAAACATGTTGTGCACATCACCATCGAGGTTACCTACATTGTTGGCATAGTCAATGTACAGACGAGTCTTTGCGTGTAAGAACCTGCCCAGTATGCAGTCCATGGCTAGTTGGTCGTGCACTGAGAATAGAATAGTCTTGTGTCTGCCTTTGGTCACTATGGGAATCGTGATCTGTCCCCTTGGTTGGACTCCTGTTGAACCATCCGCATAGGTCGGTGGTAGCCCTTCATATGGCTTCATGTCTTCTTCTGCTTTCGGGTTTAAGAACAGTAGCCACTCTGTCCAAATTGTGCATCTGTCGCACCCTGAATCCAGGCTGCTGAAAAATCCTTTCCCATAGGCGATTGTGTGGATGGCGAGCATCGTCCTCAGGGATCCTATGTACATTTGCTGAGATGTTTCCTCTGGTTGTGGATGCTTAGGCATCTTGAAGAAGGTGGAAATATGGCCAATTTCCTTGTACCTGTAGAATTCTACATTTGTGTGCCAAGGTTTGGGTTCCCTCGCCCTTCCTTGTCGCCTGTCGAGTCTCGGTGATATTGGTCTGGTTGTCCAGGTATTGATGATGATGTCTGGTTGGTGTTGCTCGCCGCTGGGGAAAGGTTCTTGCCGAAGGATTCAAGCTATGGCCTTGTCTCTGCGTCATTTCCTGGTTGGTGCTCGTAGCTTGGTATGGTTGACGCTGTCCGGATTTCTTCTCTTGCTTCTTTGGTGGTTGGTGTTGCCTTCTGGAAACCAAAGAAAGGTTGGCAAGCCCTCTATTTCTTTGAGAATTTCTGCGAGAGACTTGCATTTCATCATGGCCAGGTTCACTGTCAGTTGCCCCAACATTTGTGCGACTATCCTCTCTTGTTTGTTTCTCTTCTGACATCTTTAACTCCCAATTTGTTCATGTGCCGATTGATCCTTTGTACAAAGTCCGCAGGACGGTCGAGGTGTTGTTGGCGTGTCCCTGAGATCAGAAAGAGTCTGTCGGTGATCAGTCAGAGGCTTCTTGAAGGTCCTTTTCAATGCTACTTTGGTTTCTTCTCAAGTCCCTGATTTGTGCCGCATGGCGTTCCACCAGTTTCTGTATTTTCCCTGGAAACAGCTCCTCAGTACCTTGTGAAGGTTTTGGACAAATCGTGTGTCAGTTTTGCCACTTGATTTTGTGAGGCTAATTTTGGAATTTTCATGGCATTAAATTCATTTGTAACCCCACTTAAATAACGTGCTTCGTTGTTTAATGCAGTCGACAACGTTTGTAAATGTCTATTTGTTTCCCGTAATACAGCCATAATTTCGTTAATCGTTGGCGTGGCCTCGGCCGTTTCGTCCTTAAGGAAAATTGGCACACCCGTAGCTCCCTCTGTTGACGTGTTGCGTTGCGAAAATGGCGTTGGTTGACGGGAATTTCCCTCCCCATCTGACATTAAACACAAAGGCGACGGCAAATCCGTCATAAATCTCTGGTCATCTTTCACATGAACAAAGAAAGCTACAGATCGCCTTTTATTTTACCACTCCGCTCGCGTAGTCATGGCGTGATTATTCGTGTGATGCAGTAGAATTGGTGTTCATAGCCGCAGATTCCCTCCAGATACGTTGCCTAGTTACGGTTGTTAGGGACGCCTCATTTCCGCACCACCCAGATCGATACAAAGCACTAGCGTACACAACAGCGCGTGAGACGTCACATGCGTGCCTAACGGTATCAGGTTTCAATGAGCTGCTGAGTAAGATTTTACGCTTGTGTAATGGTGCACGTTAGTTTTACCAGAAATAAGTTCCATTTTGGTTAGTTTGCAAACAATGTTGTTATAAATGTCAATTGCCGTGTTCGACTAACGGTAATAAACTTGATATTGATTGGCAGCAATTTAATGTCACTTTGGTACAGCAAATTTCGTTTGGTTTTGGCTGCATGTTGACAATTTGAAAGTGCGCTAAGGTTGTTTAAAACTGCAATAATGAGATGCACGAGCCACTTTCGCTAATTCAATTATAGCTTATCAGTCTTATGTGTCCATTAAAATTTAACAATTTGGTCAGATCTCACCATTGGAATCTTTGATGCTTGTCATTCACACCCATGCTTCGTTTCTGGCTACGACGGTTGTGCAAATTGTCCTACTTACTTTAGTTTGGGTGTCATTCTTGCTGGGATTTCGCTGATCCGCCTAGATTGCTCTGCGTCCTCCCATGCAATTGAAGTGATTCGACTCACTTTTCCTTGTTGGGGAAATTCAATGACGAGTCGACATTACTCGCAACCTTTCGCCTCGTCTCTTGCACGCTCTGCGCGTGTTCTGTGTGGGAAGAGGTGAGGGATGTTGTCAGGTGCTGGTGGCGGGAAGGTGTGCCTCCTCACAGTTTCAATTCAATCTTTGAAGATTGAGGGAAATAGAAATACCTCCAATACCAAAAAAAAAATGGCCAACATTCTTAACCGACGACAACTTTTCTGTTTTTAAACCCTCTGTGACCAATGTTTTACTGGACTTCCCTGCCAGAACTGAACTGGTGAGGTCACAAATGAAGGTATTGCAAAGATCATTGACTAAGTGAGCAGTAATAAAGCCTGTGGCCCTGACAAAATCAAATCTGATAAAGTGCTGAAAGAACCCAGGGTGATAATCTCACCTTACCTGACAAAGCTCTTTACTCTGCCCTTCACTTCTGGCCAACTTCCAGCTGACAGGAAACATGCCAATATTTGTCCACTTTACAAAATTAATTATAGTAAAGTGACGATGTTCGTCAGGCTGTTCAAGAAACAATTTAGAATAATAAGGACTCACAATCAACATTTAACATAAAGTTAAATTACGAAACAGCTAGCCGTGATCACTGAAGCTTAACTGACAGGCACCGAGGTGTCAGTTAAGCTTGAGTGATCAAGGTTGGGACGGAAAACTTGGTGGATGCTATTTTGGCTCTGATATCACTACTTTCCATGGCAAAAACTTGATGGGTCAGTAGTAAGATAGTGCTATTTTCGCCCAGACAGGACAGACACACAAGATGGCCACCATCATGTAAACCAGAAGTGCCACCATTTTGGAAGAAGACCATCAATTTGGAAGGTCTTGAGGTCACATCCGGTCCGCCATTTTAAATGACGTCGCATCCTGTCGGAAGTGGAACCGGAAATGCCTCCAATTTGAATGATGTCACTTCCTGTTCGCCTTTGACCCGCTTTTTGAGGCCTAAGGAGTTGCGGGACGGAAAAAACGCGAGACGTCGACTTTACTCGAAATTTTATCCTCTTCGATTTCAATCTGAACAAGTTTTGTCGTGGGATCGACCGTTTATGCTCCAGGTAGACTACGAGGTGGGGTACTTAAAAAAAAAAATAATAAATAAAATGAAAGAAAAATAAATTTTCATATGTCCTGATGGTAGATTCGAACCTGGGTTATTAGGGTGGAAGTCTAGCATGCTATCCACTATACTGAGTTAGTTAGATGGAAAATGGACGCAAATGGTAGGTATATAAAGGTACTGCCTCCACCAGATGGCAGCATTTGTTTCAAGAGGAATAGGAAACTTGATTTGCCACAATTTTCTTTTATGAAAGTTAACAAAGTAAAATTAAGAAATTAGTATCTTTGCTTCGAGATATCTTAAAACACTTAAAGAATCAATTGGTTATATTAAAGGGGAGAATGTTAACCCAATCTTTAAGCAACTGAGTGCCTGCCTTGATTTTTAAAAATGCATCTAGGTAAACCAGCGCCCATACTGTTTAAGGTTGCAGTGTGGGGTTGGATACTAAACACCAATCCAGGTTTGTCAATTCACTTGTGTGGCAGCAGTGGACCATTGGTAAGTACTGTTTTATCTTTGGTTAGGCATACGAATGCACTCACGAATCAAACTCAATGTTGGGATATCTTTGTTAGTATGCCAACCCTAAGGTTCGTTTGCATTCAGAGTTTAAATTGTCGGCTCTTAAAGCTGCGGGACATTTCACTGCCCTCTAGTGTAGGAAACGGCAAACTAAACTACCTAGTGGGTGGTAGTAGCTGTTTTCATGTGGGGAGTGATCTATTGCTAGGTCATTCTCTGCAGGGAAAGTGCTACTACTTACTCGCTAGGAGTTTCAGTTTCATTTCCTCGACATGGGCTAAAATTAGGCCAAGTGCCAAAATCCATAGTTTTGATCTTAGAGCGAAACGGTTAAAATTTGGCCCCCATGCATGATACCCCATCTGCGCTCGGCGTCAGTTGGCACAGGAAAAAAAAAATTGGCACAGTTATAAAAATATGAAAAAAAGCCCGTAACTCGGGAACCGTTAGTCCTAGAGGGAAACGGATCGAAATTTGGACTCCCCTTATGTCACCCCATACATTGAATACTCTAGGAGGTGGCTGCCACCAAGTTCATTTTTGTAATCAACTCTCTGTAACTCGAGAACCGTCGGTCTTAGAGCAAAACGGTTCGAAATTTGACTTCCCCTTATGTAACCCCATACATTGAACACTCTAGGGGGTGGCTGCCACGAAGTTCATTTTATTCAATTATTTTATTTCGGCTACAACTTCGAACAAATTAGTATATCCTTTAGTTAAATAATATAGTACAACTAAACAATACTGTCCGCATAAAATTTCGTCGGCCGCTTGTATCCTCTTCGGATTCCAAATGATCTTCTTCTTTCGAAGGTAATCGTATAGTTCTAAAGGCGGTTTTAAACTGAACGAATCGAAGTACAAGGCGCACGATCCTCCTTTTAAGTAATACGTGGTCCAATGCGTTCCTTCACCTTCTTTCGAATCTTGCAAGTTTATTATTCCGCATTCGACCGTTTTGGGGCGCACGGGTAATAGGTCTTTGCTGTAGACCCCTCGAAAAATATTTATTCCTAGCTTCTTGGCGTATTTGGCGAGGTCCAAGTTCGTCAAGGGTCGTGTCCCCGATGGTATAGCCGACCGTACCACGTAGATAAGGAGGGATTTAGGACTTCTTCTTCGCGGCATATTGTTCCCGTCTCTTTTTCATTTGTCGCTGGCTTCTGTATAACTGCTGCTGTCGAAACGGATCAAATCCCCTAGCTACACCACAGGCTACACGCCCTATCAGAATGTCTACCATTTTCTTTCTTTCTTTTTTCTATAATAAATATACGAAATCGTAATCATTTTCTTTAATACAAAATCATGTTGGATTTTAAGAAAAATCCGAGCCCCTCCTCATCACCATCTCCAAACATCGAGTTACGTATTAAAAGACTTAAACTCCTCAGTCCAGAAAATGCCTCGTTTCTAGAGATTCTCTTAAATGCGAAAAAAAAAGTCTAGGGTAAATACTAATAGGCCTGCATACTCGGAGGGTTAGCAGCCGGAGCCTCGTGTGTAAGACATCGAGAGTTAATAGCTTTGCAGCTTGTACATTTCGAAGATGTACAAAACGAACAATTAATGCGTGTATATCGTAATGGAAACATCAAACCATGAATAAAAGGTACGTTACACGTTTAGGGTATGTATTTTCGATGTTTGTATAAGGTTCCTACTCGTTCCTATAAAGCCACGTGAAACAAAAAATTAACGAACAATTAAGGCGTGTAGAACGAGATGGAAACGACGATACGTGAATAAAACGTACGTATAGGTTTAACTTACGTATTTTGCACGTTTCCTGTACGTTTTAGATTTTGTTTTTTAGACGTTTTCCATTAGGTAGGTTTTAGGTTTCCCTCATTTTCACTTATAAAAAGAATTAGATTGGTAAAGAGTTTATATATATATATATATACTATATATATTTATTTACACGTTAGTACAAAGCTTAGACGGGATAAGAATGGAAGATAAACGAGGATATCTAGTACAGAACTTGATAAAAAAGTTTGGCGCGACGAAAAAAAAGATACTCGATCCGAAGGCCTTCGAGATTCGTTTACACCTCTCGTGAAAGAAGAAGAGGAACCAGAGAATAAAAAACGTAAAGACAATGGCGAGAATGACGAACCTGAGGCTAAAAAACGTAAATACGACGATGATGACGAGCCCAGTGACGCATCAGAAGGAGACACGCCCTCGAGACCTACCCATCGCTCTTCTGAAGGATCGGGCGTTGGGTGCGACGCTGAGAGAAAACGATTCCGTCTTCGGGTTACGGTACGACGGGGGAGGAGACCTTGACAGGGGATAAACCCATCGAGATATACGAGAACGACTTGGTGTTGGAAGGAAAGCCTTACCGAGGAAGAAGTCAGCTGTGGAGTTTACTGACCCGAAAAGACTTGGAGTTCGAAACGTACCATCCTAAGGTCTTGACTTCGTACGCCTCTATCCTGAAAGACAGTCACGCTATATACCGCAAGAACGACCCATACTCCGGCAAGCCTAAATCGAATCGGAGCCGCAAGTACGCTCTCGTTATCAAACCGATCTGGGAGGACTTGAAGGTGGAACGAAAAAGGGGTCGGGGTCTCCCCGAGGAAGAAGAAGAAGAACCCGACAATGAAGATGTTGTTGAGTCCGAAGAAGATGAAGAAAAAGATTTGGACGAATCGGGTTCGGACGAAGAATCGAATGGGTCGGACGACGAAGCATCGGAAGCGGAGGCCGCCGAAGTAGATTATAGCGACGCGAACGAGTTGGTAGATAGGCTCAGAATCTTGAACGGTTTATCGTTGCTGGGGGTAGCAGAACAAGAAGAGAAAATTATCGACATTGTAGCCAGGTTGGAGGCTATCGAAATCGTAACCGAAAATGAAAAGGAGGATATACTACAAAATCTGTACAACGTCGGAGTTTTGTCTCGTTGTTATTCTCGACTTAGAGATAAAACATGCAGCTCTGGCTTTCATCTCAAGTAAGGTTGAAGTTATAGTGTAAGATATTATGCAATATTGCTTAGCTGTACTGTATTATTGTAATAAAGGGTATACTAATTTATTCGAAGTGGTCAATAAAATAATTTCGTGAACGTATTTCGTAGTTGCAGCATCAGTTGGCAAAGTCGGATCGCCCAAATTTCTAATGGGCTTTATTTAAACAAGCACTTTATTCATGCACCCGATGTCGTTTTAATAGCTTGAAATCTTGAAATCACCAATTGAAATCACCAACAGGTTAATTAAAAAAATTGCACCATTTTACTTTTAAATTGTACAAATAACACTCATCACGAGCATAAACCGAATCCCTGGCAGGTCCAACCAAGGTGGAAAGGCGATCGTTACCCTTACCTAATCCCTACCTTTCCTTTCAACCCCTCCCTCCATCCAGTTGTGTGTATGTGTGAGTGCATGTATGAATGAGTGCGTCCGTAAAATCGGCATTAGTAATGTTTATAAATCAACCTCTTGGCTAATGTCGGTCCTACGCGCGCACTATGAACTGCAGGAAGGAAACGCCCGGCTTTTTTAACCCTACAATTTTTTTACCGCCCGTAGGGAGGGAAAGCCACGTACAGTTCTGTAACGGAGATTGGGCTCTTCGGCTAATTCCTTCCGGTTAAAAACAATTTATTAATTTTTTTAATTTTTTTAAGTACCTCCCTAGTTTACCCCCTAGTTTACGTAGAGCCTAAACGATCGCTCCCACGACAAAACTTGCTCAGATCAAAATCGAAGAGGATAAAATTTCGAGTAAAGTCGACGTCTTGCCTTTTTTTCGTTCCGTAACTCCTTAGGCCTCAAAAAGCAGGTCAAAGGCGAACAGGAAGTGACATCATTCAAATTGGAGGCATTTCCGGTTCCACTCCGACAGGACGCGACGTCATTTAAAATGGCGGACCGGATGTGACGTCAAGACCTTCCAAATTGATGGTCTTCTTCCAAAATGGTGGCACTTCTGGTTTACATGATGGCGGCCATCTTGTGTGTCTGTCCTGTCTGGGCGAAAATAGCACTTGGGTCCTAATACTTGGGTCCTTTTACCCTTATGGGGTTTTTGTATGATACCCCTTTTGGTTATTTTTTAAGTATTGATTGTGAACTGCTTATGAAAGTATAATTTTAAATCGTTTCTTGAACAGCCTAAAGAAAATCGTCACTTCGGTATAATAAATGGTCGCTCATTAAAATGCCCGTTGTATTACATTTGATTGTAAAACAGAAACAACTGAGCAAGAGTTAGTTTTGTTTAGTTTTGGCCTCTTCAGATTATTATTTTCTTTTATTATTTTCAGATTATTATTTTTTATTTCAAGGAGCGGTAACCCTTCACAGATTTTCTTCCCCATAAACAGTTTGGATAGTCGACGAGATACAATTTTAGATAAGTTACAATTACAATGTATCATTTCGATTTAATTGTGAAACAAACAATATTTTAACTGAGGCTGGATTGTTACTCGGCTATGCAGAACAATTATCAAGGACGTAAGCTTCAGCATGAACTTCCATGTTAAACTTAAAACTTTGAACCCCTATAATTTCGCCCAGAACTGACTTAGACAATATGAGTCGTTGTAATTATGCGATGTCAGACACAACCATTAATTGTGTTAGCTCTTCAAAATGTTTAAAATGTTTAACTGGGGGATCATATATCTAATATTGTAAACAAACCAAAACCACAGCAACTGCAAACTTTATTCATACGAAACTGTTTCACTCGTCCGGTGTACTGAGAGAACTTGCCTACAGAACCTTGGTGTGACCTGTGTTGGATTACGCTAGCAGTTCTTGGAACAATGACAGTGAGTGCAAAACATCCATAACTGAAAAGGTGCAGCGAAGAAGTACAAAGCTTGTGACTGAAGATTTTAAAGGCCACTATTGTATCACTGGCACGATTAACAAACTTGGATGACCCACCCTTCAAACCAGAAGACCTGAACGTCGTCTGGAACTATTGTACAAGATTTACAATGATGCAGCTATCGTAAAAGTCAATTATTTATCTAAAACAGCCAATTATTATGGGAAGAATGAACACATCAAAAGATTTGATGCTTTGACTGTGAATCTTTTTTCCTCCGTACTGTAAGAGAGTGGAAACTTTTGGATCAATCCACTGACACTGCATCCAGTATTACTGACATCAGAAGAGGTTGTAAGGGGCTAACAGTCCTGCGTGTAAGCAGCAAAGTTTTTAAGAAAACTGCACTTTGTGAGGATAACACCATCTGTCATGTACTTCATGTCCACACCCATGAGAAACTTTTAGGGAGGGAAACTTTTTAGTAGTAAAAGTGTACGAAGTACGCCAGTTTCGGTTTGGCCGCCATCTTTGATTGTGACGTCACTTCCGGTTTGTTACGTCATTTTTTTTCCGTCAAATTTCCGGTTTTTGACGTTGTTTCCGGCCTAAGAAAGTGTACAAAGTACAGCCACTTCCGGTCCACCATTTTGGATCCCCCATATTCAATAAATGACGTCACAAACCGGAAATGACGTCAAAAACTGGAAATGACGTCAAAAACCCATTTTTTCGCCTGGAAATGACGTCACATTTTATGGCTATACCCTCTTTACCCTCCTCACAGTATTTACCCTTCTTTACCCCTCTTAGATATTGAAAACCCAAGAAACTACTCGAAGTGGTTGAGGCAGTTGGAAGTATTAGAATATCAGAAAAGAAATGACAAGGAAACCATTCAAAATACAACTAACTGCTTTATTCATCGTCACACAAACAAATTACATTGCAAGTATGGACTTGGCATGTATGTACAAGTTCTCCAATTCTTCATGAGAAAAAGGGACGAATGTACCGTTGCAATCTATTTAAGCAAACACACCAGTAATATCACATGAAGAAAACAAAAGAAAATCTGATGCAATAAAACTTTCAGTTTTACAGTTCATAACATCTTTAGTGGCATAAACGTATGACACAAATAGATGTTCTTCAGTCTTCTGTTGGGACATACGTTCAACATCCAAAGTCAATAGTACAGAATTAAATAGTAAAAACAGCAACAAGAATGTCTTAAATAACAAAGGATGTTTGGCAGCATCGAGTAACAGTCGGTAACCATCCATGTTAAAAGTGGCGCTACAAATGAATCAAGTCACTAACAACATCCATTCATATAGGTGATCACGTTCGATGTCTAACGAAAAAGGCAGGGTCAATTTTACACAGTCCAACCAGTAACTCGTCAAAACCTATTGGTTTGGGCTTCCTTTTGTTTGACACGCAGAAACGTACCATTAGTTCAACAATATTGATCCCAGTAACAACTTTTACCATTAAAAATAAGCTCACGGTTTTTAGTCCGTGCTAGTATATCCTTACGTGATTTTCTACGTGTTAGTTGATGTGAAATATAAAACCTGTATGTTTCAGGTACTGCTGAATAAATAGTCTGTTCAATCTTAGTCAAATACCCATCGTCAGCTATATCATTATCGTGTAGATCCATTACCAACAAAGACTAACAACCAAATGAAAGGAAGACACGGGAGACAAGCTTTTAAATGCAACATTTATAAGACCTAAAAACTACAACCAATAAAATACAAAAAGCCAAAACCAGCCAAAACATACAAAACCCACCACTGATTACTGACAAAAACTGACAACATATGCACAAAAGCCTGTAAAATAAACAAAAATCACAAACAAAAAGTATCTTTAAGTTGGAGCATGATGAAAAAGGTTGTCGTACAAAAGTAGTCATAATTGTCACACTCCAGAAAAATAAAAATACTTATTGTTTGTTTCGTAACGTACAATGATCGTAAGCAACAGAATCCAAGCCTGTACAATCAACGAACCTTTTTGTATCGGTCATAGATAAAGCCAATTTATTTTGAACAATGCTGTAAACTTTGTGGAGGTAGGACCTGATACTAGACTGTTCAAAAGTGAAATACTCATGATCACGTAGACACCTATTGTAATGATCACTCGTGACAGTACCCTGTAACAGATTTCTGCACCCTTTCCCCACTTTCTTGTCACTATTGTTACTAAGTATAACAATACATCTTACTTTTCAAACCAATGAACGACTCTATGGGCAATGAATTGCACTTATCCTTGAAAACTCCAGGTTTAGCCTTGTTATCGGTACAATACAATGGATGACTAGTCAGGTAGGAGCTAGTGTCAACAAGATGCAAAGATTGACCCATGTCAGCGTACACATCTTCAGTTTTGATTTCGTCAAAAAAACTATCTGTGTCACTTCCCAACAATCTACAATAATTCTTACCATACTTTTCCAACATGTAGTCGTAGTGGTGAGAATACATGACTAATTTACTCAACTCCAAAACTGCACAGCCAAGAAAAACAGGTTTATTCAAAGTCACAGCTTATTTACGCATTTTGAAAAGCATCAAATTATTGTTCAAAACATAGAAATCTCGACCGTAGGCTTCCTTATCAACTTGAGAGACTTTTTCACGCTAGTACTCAGATTCACATTTATGTACCGCCTTACATTTTCAATGGCCTTACCAAAGATGTTATTATTTCCCAGTTTATAGAAAGACCGCTCAAATTCACTCTTTGCCTCTTTTCGTTTCATGCTGTTGTAATTAATGTAAGGGGCCAACCACGCTTTCTCGGTGAACTTAATGCCAGAATGAATTTTAGTGACTTTAAGCCCCTTCGAAACGTAATACATCAAATTCTTGTAATAGCAAATGTACTCCTTACGTTCCATCAAATGAGAAACTAATTTTCGACCCGGAACGTAAGGCCCTTGTTTAGCAGCCTGTTGTTCCTTGTTAAAGGGAGACAACATATCTTCAGTTATCACGATATGTTCCAGAGCCAAAGGGTAGTCACTGTGAGAATCGTGCAAACCATCTGGATATTCGAGATCAACCTTAAGTATGCAAGGAGGCAAAGAAGTCAAATCCAGCAAAGTGAGCTCCCGTTCTGTAAGCCATACAAAATGTGAATAAGGTAATGGCATGCTCAAACAAAAGCTGTACAAATTATTAGCATCTATGTACATAAGGTAACTGCGTTGAACATCAGGATTGTAACTTGACACCAAAGGGTTGTTAGCACGGGCGCACCACTACCTCGTAGCACCACTACCTCGTATGCTGACACTACCTCGTATGGCTGCAGTCAAATAATTGTACATTGTAACATCCGTCAACAACTGCAATCGCTCACCAGTCATTTTAAGCGCCGCTGTCCAACTCAGACCAGAGAGGGTGTAAAAATGACAAGGATCTAAATTGTACAGTTTCAAACTAAAAATCCTAAACTGTTCGAACACGTCAGCCATAAGTGCAGTATCAGCCAAAACGTACATGTCGTTGTACTAACCTAGTGTCTGAGAATTTGTTTCTTTCCAAACCGTATTAGCGTACAAATACTCATCGTCACTAATGTGAGTGTTAGTTAAATCTGATAAAAGGCTTTCTTAGGAGGCTGCTGAGTCTCATTAAATCTCGAAAATGAATCATAATACGTATAAGGATAAACACCCTTCCTGGTTAACAAAGCATGAGTATCTGGAAAGATTTTCCTCATGATAGGAAAATCAGTTAAGGTACCAACCAAAGTGCTTAACGAAGCGGAGAAGAACTGAAAACTGTCTAAAAATCTATAATTTCCAACTAGTATCGAGGTGAACCTTTCAGTATTTTGCGGAATGACAGAAACGTTCTTATCTTTAAAATTAGACAGACTTTTTACAATCAAATGCCCATCATATGACTTTAAACAGTGACAGAAAATTGGCAGAAAATCTTTAAACCTGTACTGTAAATTACAAGAATTGTGAGCCGCACCTCTGTACTTACCGCTCAAATGACAATGGTCCCGTACCGTGATGTCACCAACACCGAACAAGTTACGACAAATATCACAATGGGTTGCGCTAGCATAGTCCAACAACCAAGCATGATCGGGTACCAAAGCATGCATTCGCCCTTTAATGACTTCAATCGCTTCATAAACTATTTCCAAATGAGAAAAAAAATTTTCCATGCAGTTTTCACCTCGAAACACCCTATGTGCGAAAACATTACCATCGTACGCAACCATAACATAAGCGTAACCCATGGTTGGTGTAAACTTGTTCTGTGAGTAAACGAGGAAGAAGGATCCGGCTTACACGAACTTATTTTAGAAAGTACCGACTCAAAATCGAGGTACATCACGTACGGAACCGGCAATTTCTGGTCGTACCTCGTAAACTCCATGAACGGTTTCACAATAGGCATTTTAATTTGTTGAGGAGCAAAAAAGTCTTGCACAAATCGAGATGGTCAACCAGAGCGGATTGGAATGGAAGTACACAATAGTGACATACATATTTCTGATCGTTTATATGCACCAATCTATTGAAATTTTTAATCCAACAATAATGATTACCGTTAACCAACAATAGTTTAACTTCCCGACAATTGGGTCGCTTGCTCAAATAAATTGGAAAAACATTTTTGTTCTCGTACCCATACAATAAAATACACAAGTTATTCTGAGATTCAAATTTTGCAATGTCACTTATAGGTGTAGGAAAGGAAAGCCCGCTCAAATCTAACCCAGACATGTATTTACGATAATGGATTACTCTATTGATGTGATCAATCGCAGGATACAACCCAGCTACGACGCTGTACACGAAACATTTATTGTCATCACACAAAACGTTCACTACTGCGTGCTTATCTTGCAAAAACTTGTCAAGTCTTACATTTCCACACCCACCGCTTAAAGGGACGAACCTACCAACGTGGACGTCACAGCCATTGATCCAAATAACCACCCACCGCGACCCATGTTTCTGAAAAGAGTCCAATTGATCAAGAATTTTACCGATTGCATGAAGTAATTCATCATCAACAAATTCAGAAGACAACAGTTGATGCGCACCACTGCACAAATAGATGTGCATGCGCTCAGTTTTTCCATCAAAATGTATTTTTTCCAAAACAACGCTGATGCAGAGTAGAAATTTAAACTGACCCATCTGTTCGAGTAGAGAAGAGAACAAAGTCAAAGGTGACGTCTCACATTCTCCAAATAGTCACGAACGTCACGCGTATCTCTGGATAACGTGTACGTATACCTTTTAAAGTACGATTTAAACGCTGACGTCTCTTCCCTGAACACTGGTGGCTCCGGTGGTCGGGTGGTCGGGTGGCGTGAGCCTCGATGCTTTGATGCAGGAAAGCATCGTGCGTCGAAAATGTGTGCCGACTGATGGGGCATGTGACGAGGTGCTGCCTGGAGTGACGTCTCAGGTTGATGTCGTTGGCAAAGGACCGATGACACACATCACAAACGTGATTACGGTCATGGAAAGCCCTCGTGTGACGTGCCAGGAGTGCTCTCATCCCGTACGTCCGCCCACACTGCCCACACGTGAATATCAGTACACCTGGAGAATAAAAAAGAAAAAACACACAATAAATAAAAATTATACAGATTTATTTAACATAAAAATAAACAGTTACGCTACGAGCTTATTAACATATTCGTAAACAAATCGTTCTCCATCAGGTTTAACACTTAAAAAATCAACTATCTGAAGAGGTTTTAGCAATGTTTTAAGATGTAATAAATGCAGAATTGTCCACTAGTTTCCGTATTAAATTCTTGAAGTTTCACAGTATGCACCACCACTTTCTCCATCACACCTCTTTTTTAAATGTTCCAGCAAAGTAATTGTAAGAGGTAACAGTCCAAAGCTATCAAAAAATTCACAACCACCCAAAACCACCCAATGACTGCCTGGTTTGTCACACTTGTCGAGATTTATGAAAGACCACCCTCTCCCATCTGGAATATGGTTGGAGGGGAACATATCTAGAAAATCACTACACAACGGACGCAAGATATCGTCTATTTGTTTTGTATTCATTCTGTAGAGAGTACGTTGCGCTTTTCATCAATTTCCAACAAAGCTTCTTTTTCAGCCAAAAACACAACGGTGACGTTTTGAGCCAAGTCTCCAGAAAATTTCAAGTCTACATGGACAATACCATTGTTAACTAAAGACACGTGAGTAGGATCATTAGAATTAGAATCTGCAGTTAAATCGAAACAAAATAAGATCCTCCCACTCGACTTGTAATCTGCATAAGAAATACCCACACCGGTATTGTGGTACTGTATTCCCAGTCCTTCGTACAGCGACACGTAAGCTTGCACATACTTATTATTAGTGAAATCGCAAGTCAGAGGTTTTCAATTGTGAGTTATACCGTCGACAGACAACGCCAATGAAGTTAAACCAGAATGCTCGAAGGAAAAGGGTCATTGTCATAAACATCACTAAAAGCTGAGTGTTTGACTATTCCTATAGTTACTCGGCTGGGAACATCACCTTTAAAAATATTGTTAATCGTTGCGTTCGTGTGCCTTGCAGCAAAGTGTGACTCTTAAAATCAGTTTTTCTGTAAGGTTATTTCGCCGACGAAACTGTACTGAGTGTTCTGGCGTGAGCTACTAAGATAAAGGGGGAGGGAGTCACCTTACGATGTAGAGCGCAGCATCCAAGGGAACGATGAAGGGTGTGAGAGCGGCAGTCACTCCAGCAGCATTTAAATACATGCAGAATTCTGCACGTTGAGGCACGAACCGAAATTTAAGTTCAGTATTATTTAATATAAGTCACGACTGGTTCACCAAATTGTGGCTGACTCGACCTATGAGAACAATTTCAGCCCCTTGCACAGCTCTAGCTTGACAAGTTGAATAGGGTGCGAAGAGTGAGGATTCCAACTGAGTTTTTTTTCCGCTTCATCACCATAACTTAAAACGGTCTTCATGAACGCCTTGTACCCGTAATGGTCGTTGGAATAAGCAGACCCATCGCCGGACTTGACAACTTTAACTCGCATGTAAATTAACGTGTTCGAGATATCAGTGTAATCATCGGAAGGCGGAACCAGGAAATCGATCACTGGACGATACTCCACCATCTTAGTTTTCTGGACCGAAAACTGAACGGGGCTGAAATCTAAATTGTTCAGTAGACACTCACAGGAATTTGGGTGAAGGTACGCCATGTTGACCCACCTGACGTAAAATGACACTGAAGGAGAAGGGTAAGCAGTTATATAGGCAGGCTTAATCGAGGACGGTTTTAGGCTTTGACGCTTTCTTTCTTAGTTTTAGATGCCTTTCTTTTCCGTTTACGACCACTGCCACGTTGTTGCAATCTTCTTCCAACTTCGCTCATGACATCACAGCCAGCTTCCGTAAATCTGTCATGCGAAGCATCCTTCCATGACTTGCCTCCCAACACGTCAGAGCCTATAACGACGCCAGTAGAGAGCCGTTCGTCCCAGAAAACTGCCTAACCCCTTCAAAAAGGGCATAGCTATTCTGCCCAAGCTAGATAAAATTGACCCGAGACCGCTTCCTGACTGTGCCCCGTGACGGCCGTAATATATGGGTATCCCTCCCCCCGCCTGCTCTTGATAGTACTGAGTGTACGGACACGTTCCTCTCATGACGTATGAATGACGTATGTGAGAGAGGGTGGGAGCGCTAGCTTACTTATAGTCTACCAAAGAAGATGCAACACCACAACAGTTCTTCCATAATCGCCAAATTCTATAGGCCTACCCGCATCATCGGCCAGTAAAATTTCAACAAACAGAAATGACTCTTTTTGAATAGGAAAATAATACAATCTGTTAAATTCGACGCTGCAAACTTCCCCAGGTTGTCCTCGAACTGGCACGATCCTCAATAAAGGCCCTTTGTAGTCACCCACGTGATTAGCTTGGATAAGGTCAGTATAGACGTAGATGCTGTCCACTGGAGCATTAGTAGTTTCCAATACAGGCACTAAAGTTTCAACGGAGTGCTTCACGACATCTGGAAGCATTTCAAATTTTTGAAAGCCGAAGCGAGAAGCTATTTAGGGCCTAAATAAAGCCTGACGTAACTATTTTCACCTTTGTAATTACGTAAAGTAAAAGTGTGAGTGCTCTCGTCGTACAAGGTGCGCGGGTCCTCGGAAGTTTTCATATGATCATCATCCGTTTATTCCTTCTTAAGGTCTTGAATGTCGAGATTAATACGATTCATCAACTCTTTGTAACTCGAGTACCGTTTAGTTACCTTAGTAGAAGGCAAAATAGCCGTACTCTCAATAGGAGTTAAATGGCCTCCCTCCAACAATCTCTCATTCCTTTCAGTGAAGGCGTATTCCAATAACCTCGCTTCTTCATCGGCGCTTTTTAAAACAATTGCCAAGTCCTGATTTATATTGTTGGGAAACGAAATTTCGCATAATGCAACTTCATAGTCACGGGACAGATTTAAAGGTGTTGACAATCGAGTGGTGTATTTTTGAAGCGTATTATGTGGAAATACGTCCATGGAAGAATTACTGAGGAGGGTTAAAAAAATATCCGCACTCATCTTAACTGCTCCAGGTCAGACACCCAAGTGTTCATGGAATTTGGATAACCCTCCCATTTAACCAAATACTCGGTCCCTCCACCCCTGTTTCTACGAGTCCCAACACAGTTTCAATCTTATACGTTGTAGGCTCTACAACTTTCTACAATTCCTGCTTATAAAACGTCCCTATAATCGGCTCCCCCAGCCAGTCTTTAACCATATATGTCTTAATGGGATGTTCGACGTTTTTCCCACTCACGTAGACACTTCGAGTCCATTTTGGACGGTAGCCACGATTGAAAATGTGCATCTTCAAAACGAGTCTCACAGGATCGCCGGTTCGGAACCCCTCACCGTAAAGATTAATGTAAACTTGACCAGTATTAGCCTGGGTAACCTCGGTCGGCTTCATTTTAATACAGCGATGGTAAGAGTCATTATACAAATCAATAATGTCTTGAGGCATCAATAAACCTCTGGGTATTGTTTTTGTGTAAATAACGGTGTACGAATTACTCGTACACTGATACTTGCCTTAATTTCTTCGTTGCGTGTAGTATACTGTTTTATGTCGTGCAGCCTAAGCAACTGTCCAACTGCACTGTTTTGGAACTCACCGCCTGAGTCACTAGTGAAGAATCTAACCCTAGAGGCCCTGGGATCGAATAAAATTTGCCTGAGAGCTGATGAGACGGAGAGTGTGTCCTTTCTTTAAATCGGCTTAACCCAAACAAATTTGCTGAAGGCATTTATAACCACCAACAAAAAATTGAAGTTGTCAATAAACACCGCAAGGTTCGTCACATCTGCTAAATCTGCAGATAATGTATCGTTAGGACCACTCAGCATGATCTTATTACGGTGAAACTTCCGGGTGACTGGCTTAAACAACGTGTAAGTTTCTTCAGCCTGCAGCCATTTTCTCACGTCGGCGAGAGTAATTCGAGAATCAATAGCCTTGGCACGCTTATACAGCCGTCTCACTCCACCCAGATTGGCTGGGTCGACAGGTGTATAATAAAGACGATTTAATAGATCATTAAAAAAAACTCGCTTGAACAGGATAATTGACGTTTGCGGCTCGCCGAGATCCGAGCGCTGCATCATTGTCGCCGGAGGTGCATGAAGCAACTGCACGAGGCAGAGGAGGTGGTGGTGGTAATAAAATACCGCTTGAACGTCGTAAATAACTCCGCCTCGGGATCAGTGACGTCATGTACGACCAACCAGGTTCGGTCGACATCTTTGTCCGAAACGACTTATTATCTGAGATCCGTCCGTGAATGAGTTGGACAACGATAGATCCAGGGATCGCTAGTCCAGTTTCGTGATCTATCACCTGACCCATAGAGTCATAAAGTACTTTTTTTTTTACAGACACTTCCTTATACGGACACGGTACTTATCTGGTACCCAGAATTGATTACGGTCTTTTTTAGTGGGCTCGTTGTACAGGATAGGAGGGACAGTAGGCTTGTCCATGCCTGTGTCGACGTCCCCGATCGCACCTTCGTCAATGTCGCTCCAGTCATACAACGACGGCTCGCTGCTGCCCCCCTGCACAGAGCGAGGGGGTGTGGTGCCCGTTTTTGCTGCCATGGCCACGGCAGCGGAAACGGACGGAGCACTTAGCGGTTTGCTGGCTAGCAACACGGAAGTAAAGCTCGGAGATGGTGATGATGTAGGTTGAGTGGAGGGTGCGCCGGCCGGTGAGGTCATCCCTCCCATGGAAGACGTTAACACACGTAAAGGCTCCGTCATGTATTTCTCGTTAACATCCAAAAAATGTTTCAACAAACAGAAATGACTCTTTTTGAATAGGAAAATAATACAATCTGTTAAATTCGACGCTGCAAACTTCCCCAGGTTGTCCTCGAACTGGCACGATCCTCAATAAAGGCACTTTGTAGTCACCCACGTGATTAGCTTGGATAAGGTCAGTATAGATGTAGATGCTGTCCACTGGAGCATTAGTAGTTTCCAATACAGGCACTAAAGTTTCAACGGAGTGCTTCACGACATCTGGAAGCATTTCAAATTTTTGAAAGCCGAAGCGAGAAGCTATTTAGGGCCTAAATAAAGCCTGACGTAACTATTTTCACCTTTGTAATTACGTAAAGTAAAAGTGTGAGTGCTCTCGTCGTACAAGTTGCGTCGTACGGGAGTTGAGTCTGGGTGTACAATTTTGCTTTGGAAAAATCGTCAATGTCTCTGTTGGTTAACACCTCATTCATGGCGACGTCCAGATTACCCAGTGGACGGGCGTACGGAGATTTGGTCAAGACGTTGGGGCCTGGGGCTACGTTTGGTGGTCCGCTCATCGTAGCCGCAGCAAGCGAGGCAGACTTGTCCGCGATAGGCACTAGTTGCATGTGCCGAAACAGTTTGTTCAGGTTAGTTTGTTTATCTAGCAAATATTTCACTCACTGCGTCTATTAAAGGTGCTGCAACGGTGCCTAAAATGGGTGCTAAAAACGGTAGAAAACCACCGGTTTGAAGTTTAGCTATGTGTTTAGTCTTTTTTGTACGAGAACAGTTTTTAGTTGAAATTGCGAGCAGAGTTTTCTTGTAACGTTTCAGCCTCGATTTCAAGCCTTGCGTTAATGGAATATGACCCTTTAATAAATTTAGAGCGATGATGCTCAGAATGTCTTGGATATTAGCGAATGACAACCAAGGTTTTTTCACATGCGGCTTGACTTTTTTAGACGATAGCAGCACGAGGATGGGTAGGTAGTCTCTCACTCATTGTTTAGACATTACTTCAGCATGTAAACAATTAGAAGCGTTTTGAACAAATCTCCTCTGAAACGAAGGTTGTCTGGTGTGTCGGCTCTGAGATCCACGAACAAATAACTTCTCCCATCCAACGTTACCGTCTTATATACACTAACAAGAAAGTTGGACGAGTATCCCATCTGGACCGAAAGATGACTTATTTCCCCGTCATCACGCACGTTTCTGAATAAATGCGTATTGAGGCTTACAGTACGCAAATTTTTCTGATACATGTTGTGACATATTAAAATTTGAGTTAAGTTACGATGATGACCTCCCTTTACCCACGCATCGTTCAGTAGCTCGGTTTTTACCTGATGGCTTACATCGTCTAAACATAAAATAGCACCTGAAGGCACTGAATCGTATATGTCACTATCGAATCACTGTATAAAGGTTATCGGAAATTTGCACTCGGATTTTAAAGTTTCGTAACCAGTTTGCCAAGCTCCATAGAAATAGTTACGGATGTCGGGATGGGATTGAACACTTCTTCAGCATTTAAAATTAATTTAGAAAAAATTCAGTTTTTCCAATTCCAGACGGTGCCGCAACTAAGTGATTGCTGGGATGTTTTAGGGACAAATCCATGGCTGGTTTGAGGGATCGGTAAAGGTTGGCTGGCTTTTTATAGGGGGAGAGAGTGTACCTTTAACAACAAAATAATTTGAACTGTATAGTAAAATTTTTTAAAGGTTTGTTGCATGATAGAGACTGGTTGTGGTGTTCTTTAGGAAATAAAATAATATTTTTACATCACAAATATTTTTTTATTTAAGCAAATTGTAGGTTACATTTCAATCTCGTTTTTTGGTGGCGAGTACTGAGCCTCTACATTTGCAATTCTCGCGGCGACGTAAGGGAAATTAGCGGCGTACTTTACTAAAAAGGCGTCGCTTAAATCCAATGGGGTGTTTGCATATTTTGCTTGAAAGTTCGGCAGTAGTAGGTCAAATAGCACTAAATGACTGTCGGGGGTTTGCAACGTTTCGAGTGGATGAGGATCGTTTTCGTAAATTTTCGTTAGATAGTTCTTTTGTTTCGTTTTGGTAGACAGCGGCACGATTTTGTGGGTTGGGTGCACTCATTCCGTAACCATAAGTCCTAACACTACATCCAAATTAACTGGTCTCAAAAAGCGCAGGTAAACATTAATCGAGTCTGTGTAGAACCAACACAAAATCCTTGTTAAGTCAAATTCGTGTTTGAATATTGATAGGCAATTAAACATCATCCCCTTGTCCATCTGACTGTGAGCTGATTGTTTCACAATGGCATAGCAATGGCATAAATCGCTTACCTTGGGTTGCCTAGGCGTGGGTTTCCTATGCTTCAGGCAACGTGTGGGATGACAGTTGTTTTCTCTAGCCGGCGTAGGCGACTGTTGAGCAGCGACGGATTGTTGGCTGGCAGAGGAGTCGGCTGGTTGAGATGGCTGGACGCCAGCGTCGGCTGGTCGAGATAGCTAGACGGTGAGAGCAACTACCTCATTGTTGGGTTGCGCAGCAGTCGTTAGACAGACGGGTGAAGGGACGTGTTGGTCCATGGTCGTCGTCGTGCGTTCTGATGACTGGGTGATAGGTGAGAGGTATTAAATATGGGTGGGACAATTTTGAAATTTAGTTCCTCGAAATAAATTTGGAATAAAATTTAGCCTTGAAAAAGCTGCAAGCTGCGGCTACGGGATTAGAGCAGAAATTAATGATACCTGTCCATCTCACAGTAAGAGGGAGCCAATGGGGTATTAGTTGGTAGTTCCTCGCAACCTGTATTGCACTTTTTATCTAAATATTCCTTTAATTTTTTGTCTCCTTTAACAAAAAATGCTGAGCCAGGTGAGACACACTAACCACTTGAACTAATTAGTCACAACGAAGACTGGAGTGTCAAACACCTCATTTTTTAGCTCTTGTTGTAAAAGGAATCTTTCACAGTACAAAATAGTCTTTCATTCTTTTTTGCTGATGTCTGATTACAGAACGAATTTAGGAATTTTGACTATAAAGTGTTGTTTTAAATCACAACCGACGATTGAAATTTTCTTGATATAATAAAGTCCGTTGATCGTGACGGCATTGCACGTCACGATATAATCCAATTTTCTATTGAAAATTTTCAATTGTAGATCGTCAAAAGTTGAATCCATTCTGAAAGCTGGTCAACAGCGTCGACTGATACTTTAAATTGATCTACGTTCAGATCCACAGACGCTTTGTACGCATTAGCAAAATTCACAATGGTTCTGTTTAAAGGTGCCGAATGATTACAGGTAACCGTGCACTTGGGCGTCTCAATTAAGACTGCGAGTGGGTTTTCTTGTTCTACAATCGGTAACAAGCTGGGAAAGAGAGTGCTAACGTTGTAAAAATCCTCGGGACTTAACTAGATACTGTTAAGCGATCACCGTGTACACAACTGAGTTAGGTGAATATTTTCTGACGTGAATTTCGATGCTATTATTGAATTCTGATACTTGTACAAAAAAATTGTTTCCAAGATGGACTGAATGTTTGGGCTTAATGGGGAGAAGAGGATTCGACATACAGAACGCACATAAATTTCATTAGAATAAAAAGGAAAGAAGGAAATTATTTGAGAAAAAAGTTTGTGAGACAACACTTGAAACATAATTTATTTAAAATCTAGGTCAATATTTTCTTTTAAAACGTTTAACTGCTGAGCTGTTAAAGTTATTAGCCCATTTTCAGAAAATAAAATAAAATCATGCTCGTCTAGAGTTACTAATGCTTCGGACCCAAGGTACAGTAAGGTCGGTGTGCCTGATAGATTAAGGAGACCATCCTCTGCGAAAGAGGAGGCTCCATCGGCTCCATTTTCTCCCATTCTTGCAATGATACCAAGAAAAATTGGTTCTCGTTAATCACGTAACTGCCCTCTATGACTGAAAATTTAGTTAATTGAGCAGTTGAATTGGAATAATTTATTTTGAATAATACGTTCCCACCTAAATTTAAAACAAAATCGCCCATTGGTGCCCCTTTTCTGCGGAAAAAGAAAACAAAATCACTTTTTGTTACAACGGAAATGTACGTCTAGGTTTGAAAATAGTCACTTGTTAACTCGTTTTACTGCATGTGAGAGATTGGCAAATTAAGAGTTCAGACATTACCACACAACCGTTATAAGCTAGGGTTTGGAATGTAACATATCCCGTCGGAAACGATACGTATATTCTCAGATTGTCAGATTGGTAAAGAGTTTGGGGCAAATTTGAGAGAAATTGCCACGCGCTTAAACAGTTATAGAACCTGGCCCAATCACGTAGAGATATTTTTACCCCGTTCAACAGGTGAACGAGTCCTTCGTCAGTAATTTCGAAACGTCTAATATGTACGTACAATCCCGTACCAGGTACAGTGACTAACAATTTGTGTACACCTCCTAAATTGTATAATTGTAATTTCATGAATTCGAAATATTCTCTCATATTTGTAATACTTTTCTGCCTGGTAGGGTAGGAAGAGAAAAAATTGGTCTAATTAATAAGTTCTAATTTTTGTTTTTAAAAAATAAATAGGAGCTAGAGAAAAGTACAGTAATGTATTGGCTTACCTCGAGAGCTGTGGAGAATTTCTGTGATGGCCTTTTGAAATTTTGTTTGTGACAAATTTTGGTCGGTTCCGAGGGGTTTTAAACTCGGGGAAAATATGATAATTGCGGTCTTTCTATCCAAGGTTCCACGCTTCTGATGTCATTTATCCTTGGTTTTTTAACTAATTGATAATTTTCCTCGCTTGTAACGTATAAAGGAGGAGGAGGATTAGCCTCGAGAATTAACTACAATTGGTTGGCCTCGTTTCTTCAATGTACGTGCGTCCTTCGTTGAATTGGGAAAAGTGGTCGAGTCAAGTATGCCCCATGGCAACTAGTTCATTAGCAAAATCGGTCAGCCTTGCCTCTTATTTACGTGCCGACTGTTGACTAGTAAACATGGTCATTCCAACGCACCCTGTCCTGTGCAAGCTCCCGTTTATAGAGTTTGTGCTTCGTTGCATGGTAGGTGAATTTATAAATGATTTGTTCCTTTGGTTGAAGTCTTGTAATATTCTTTATTTTTCTGTTTTTAGCACGGGGACGAATGCTTCATCCCTGACGAGGAGCTGGTGATGCCCCTCACTTTGTGGGACGTGGTTGAAGTAAAATTTTGATATTTGTCAGCTTTAATTTTATTTTCTGCTTTTTAAAATTTTTTATTTTGTTGGTGGTGTACCTTTAAATCTTATTTCAGGCTTTTTTAGCGGGGCAAACCATCTTTGCCATCAGACACGATTGTCTGCACAATGGTAGTTTTTCTATCATTTTATTTTTCGTTTTGTTCACGTTATTTTCGTCTTTTTATTTTATTTTTCAGTTTATGTTTTATTTCTTTATTTTATTTCATTGTTCGTTATTGTTAGTGTAGCCGATCTTTACCAATGGGTTTACATGTGGTGGGGGACATCGTTGAATTTGTGTCGGCTTCTGCGTGTGAGCAGTGCGGCGAGTACGTGATGTGTCGCACTTAAAGGTAAGTGACTTTTTTTTTGTTTTGACTAGGGTCCTGTTTCAATAACTGATGTCGTAGTCACTTCTTAAAGTCCATTTTGGACCGTTTAGTACACACGATTTGTGATTGGTAGGGTTGGTTAAAGGAATCTAAAACAAAGCGACGAGCATTTGGTGCAAATTAAAGATTAGTCATTCTGCCGTCCACCATGGCGAGTCTTGTACTCAACTTAGTGTTCGCTGCGATTTCTGGGGTGTGCTGCGACGTGTTAGCCTACGTCGTATTGAGAAGCCTGGCTCCATGGGGATCGAACAATGATGTCCAGCCAACTACCGGAGGTTATGCTCTTCCGTCTTCAACTACACAAACGGATGGCTATGAAATATCGTTAGTTGTACTACCGACCAGATCGTTGCCTCCATCTCTTCCCACGCGAGATCCTCCATCAACACCAGATACATGTAAAGAATTACATTCTACGTTTCGACCAGTACGAGGGATGACGCGTTTGTATTGTCACCTCCTCCTGAACCTGAACCAGAAACATCGACTACGAGTCTTATAGGGGAAACTAGTTTTACTTTCCCTCCCCCACCTAAAGAGCCAACACGTAAAATCGTACGATTTTCGTCCTCAGTTCTGCGAGCTACAAAACAAAATTTAAGAGCAACTCCAACCAGTGGTGAAATACAGTGTAAGTAACTACGACATCGGATTAATGATGTAATGTAATTTTTATTTATTTCGTATTAATTTTAGTACTGTTAATGATTTAGAAATAAGCACTGAAGAATTTTACTTGTTGGAATTTTGTCATTGGTATGTTACTGTATGTTAGTTTGTTGATTTTTATTTGTTACTGACTGTTGCTGTTGTGTATTTATTTTTCTTTCTGTTATATTTGTTATTAATTAATTTTTTTCTTTTTCTTTTTGTTATTGATTCTTAGGTTTCAAGCAGGAAGAATAGAAGTAGACGAAGAAGACTTTTTGAATTTTTTTAAATTTAATTTTTGAGTTTTGATTAAAAATTTATATTCCGAAATTTAAAAGTGAACTGTATCAGGGCAAAGAGTGCGACTAATTTACATTGAAGTGATGTATGCTTAACATCTTAAACAGACATTGAGGGACCAAAAAATGTTGACTACTTTTGTACGAAATTTGTTTTGGTCCGTCAATGTTTATTTAAGATAACAAGCATACAACACTGACATGTTAAGGAGTCGCATTTTTTTTGCCCCGGTACAGCACTAAAAATCAAGGGACTTTAATTGGCCCGCAGTTCCCACACCCCCCTATTGAAATACATATACACAATACAAGCTGTAATTTTGACTTTTCAAAATTTATACTTTTTTCAAAATTAGCACAAAATTGCTTATTTCTTTAAAATTTTTAATAATACATATTTTTTAATTGCGTGCCCAGGCCATTTTTCTTTACATTTCTAAACTTTTTTTCCAAATTTTAAATATGGTCTGGAAGGGTTTTCTGATACCCATTTTGGTTATCAGGTTTGTCCCTTACATTTGACATAAACACATGACCGCGCGAAACAATACAAATATCTAGCTTTTGTGGGGTCTTAAGACTTCACTGTTAGGCGTTTATAAGAAATTGCCCCAAATACATGCCCGATTTTTTTCGATGATGGGACTTAGGATATTCGTGGATCTAAATTTAACTAATGTAATTCAGCTTTAATTGAGCGACTAGCCTAGTTTTTTACACGAACATATTGTATAGACGAGTTGGAATGTGACTCAAGGCTAACTAGGTGCTGCAGGAACTAGTTTTTTGCATACGTAAACAAGTTTTCTTTCGGTCTGCTCAATTATGCATGATGAAATGAGATTTGCTTCGTTTTTACGATCTTTTTATGGTTCAATTTGACAACGTTTAAAGGAAAGGTTGTTCATAGTAAATGGACAACCTTTAAAGGGAAGTTACACGTTAAAATGGTATCATTATTTACAAAAAAAAAACGATGCGTGCCGAAGTATTTTCGTTTTGGTGTAGTGGACATCGTACTAATACTTCCAACTGTCTCAGCCACTTTGAATAGTTTCTTGTTTTTCAATATCTAAGAGGGGTAAAGAAGGATAAATACAGTGAGGAGGGTAAATGAGGGTAAAGAGGGTAAAGCCATAAAAATGTGACGTCATTTCCGGGCGAAAAAATGGGTTTTTGACGTCATTTCCAGTTTTTGACGTCATTTCCGGTTTATGACGTCATTTATTCAATACGGCGGATCCAAAATGGTGGATCGGAAGTGACTGTACTTCGTACACTTTTTTAGACCGGAAATGTCAAAAACCGGAAATTTGACGGAAAAAAAATGACGTCACAAACCGGAAGTCTCGTCACAAACCAAGATGGCGGCCAAACCGGAAGTGGCGTACTTCGTACACTCTTACTACTACTGTGCCCGCCTGAAATCTATCCAAAAACCTACATGGTGGCCATTTTGTTTTTAAAATGGTCGCCATACAATAAAAAAATTCAAAATTATACTAATATATGTAAGTTTGGTGTCAGTTGCTAGATTTTAAGGTAGGCCGAATTCAACAAAATGTTCTAATAAGGTGCCAGGACTCCACATGACAAGATATCCAAGATGGCGACCAAAATGGTGGCATAAATTAATTCTCAAAAACGTGAGTTCGTTCGCAATGACTATAACTAGCAAACACCAGGCCAAATCCATAGTATATTGCATTAGTAATTAGGAACTAAGCTACGGCTGTTTCACTATGCTAGCAATGCATTTTTCTTCAATTCACCACAAGTTACATCTTTAAAAGTGATGTGGTAGCAGTTCTTATTAAGATAAACGGATGTATTTATATTGGGATATCAGCTGAAGATGTTTATCTATTTACCACAAGTTTCATCGTTAAAGTGCTAAAGTATCCGTTCTAATTAGATAAATAGATGTAATTAGGCTTAAATTAAAGATGGAGATGTATATTTTGGAACACGGATAATTAAAACCATTTATTATAATTAGGAGCTTAGCTATGGAAGTTTATCTATGCTGTAACATTGTGTTTTTTGCATGTGTTTACCACTAGTTACATCTTTAAACTGCTGCAGTAGCCATTCTAGGCAGGATAAATGAATGTAATAAGCTCAGATGAAAGAAGGAGATGCATCTTTTCCAACAAGCATTATTAAAATACATTCATTAATCATAATTAGAACTGCCACTGCATCACGTCAAAGATGAAACCTAGAATTAAACCAAGCATGGAGCTACAGCACAGATAAACAATTGTCGCTTATCTCCTAATTACGATAAACCGTTTTTATTATACGTTGGAGTATACATTTCGCCACCTTTAATATAATCCTAATGACATCCAGTTATCATAATTAGAATTGCTACCACGTCAATTTAAATATGTAACATGCGGTGAATTGAAAAAGAAAGCATAGGGCTACGTAGTAGATAAACAGTTGTTGGTTGTCCCCTAAATACAATAATCCGTTCTAATTACCCTTATTCGAAAATATACATCTCCATCTTTCATCTAAGCGTAATTACACTCGCTTATGTTA
>JAHWFP010273194.1:99979-142665 GCA_023313725.1 Lithobius niger
AACTCGAAGCCTAATTTCAATAAATCGTTTTAATTACCCTTGTTCCAAAATTTACTTCTCCGTCTTTTATCTAAGCCTACTTACATCTATTTATCTTAATTAAAACGGCTACTGCAGTGTAACTTGTGGTAAATAGACACAAAATGCATGCCACTACAGTCTAGGTAAACTGCCGTATCTCGGCTCCTAATTACAATAAATCCTTGTTCCAATATATACTTCTCCATCTTTCCTCTAAGCCTACTTACACCTATTTATCATATTTAGAACGGCTACTGAAGCAGTTTCAAGATGTAACTTGTCATAAATAGACGCAAAAGGCACAACACTACAGTGTTGATAAACTGTGGTAGCTTAACTCTTAATTACAAAAATTGTTACCCTTGTTTCAAAATGTACGTCTCCATCTTTCATCTAAGCCTACTTACATCTATCTTAATTAGAATGGCTACTGCAGCAGTTACAAATGTAACTTGTGGTAAATAGATGCAAAAAGTACAATGCTAGAACGTAGGTATACCGCCGTAGCTTAGCTCCTGATTGAAATAAATTATTTCAGTTATGCAAGATGGAAAATATACATCACCACCTGATATCTAAGTCTAAATACATACATTTATCTTAAATAGAACTGCTACCGCATCACTTTAACTACGGTGAATTGAATAAATATGCAGTGCTGCAGCATAGAGGCATGGCCACAACTTGGCTCCTGATGAAGATACTACATTACCTTACGGATTTGACTTGATGTTTGCTAGTAAATAGTCACTGCAAACGAACTCACATTTTAGAGGAAAAATTCAAATCTGCGTCTACTCCTTAAGTATATTTTAAAATTATGAAAAAACACTTGAATTTTGCCATCATTTTGGCCGCCATTTTGCATATCTCATCATGTGGAGTCCTCCTGACAATTATTTAGAGCATTTTTTTTGAATTCGGCAGACCTTGAAACCTAGCAGTCGACACCAAACTAACATACATTAGCACGATATTGAATTTTTGTATTGTATAGCGGCCATTTTAAAAACAAAATGGACACGATGTTAGTTTTTTGGACAAGGTTCAGGGGAACCCCTTCCTAAACATTTATCATGGGTGTGGACATGAAGTACACCAGAGGTGTTGTTATCCTCACAAAGTGCAGCTTTTTTTGCTTACAACTAGAGAGAGAGAAAAAGAGAGATGCTCAGGAGAGATGCTCGTTGCTCTCACTCTGGTTAATGTGTTGCTATAATGTTTTACCTTTTGCTTTCTTTTTTTTTTTCATGTACCCTTATGGTTTGGCATTTTTTAATATTTTGAATGGGCCTCTTATGCTTAATATTAAATAAATAAATCTTATGTAAATGTTGATAATGTGAAGAAAGAGACTTCGATATGTGGCCCAATGCATCAATTTTTCACGACATGTGTCCTCTGAAGGTTGCACGGCATGTCCTTTTTAAAGGGTTGAGAATTAAGGTTTAAAAATAATCACTAAAATGTAATACCACAATTTTAATCAATCACCGAAAGTGCATTTTTTTTAACTGCTAAGGTTATCCCGGGAAAGAGAGGGACTATATGCTAGGAAATATCTAGGATGTTTTACACGCCGCTGTGGATATGAGCACAAGTAAAGTAAAAAAGAAGTTTTTCTAACCTAGTCACATATTCAGGTAAGGAAAATAAGGCCAGTGTATCTATTGGTTACACTATTGGAGAGCATTGTGGACGAGTTCCTTCATGTTATTAACACCAGCCAAGAACGAATATCAACAAAGCACCCCCTTAATCCGGCCCTGTACATAATCTACTAATATTAACTGAACAAAAAACGGCTTCGTCGATTAGAAAAAAAGAATTAGGACTTGTATCCCCATTCTCACAGCTGTAAAAGTACACGAATAAAAACGGATTAGAGTCCACTCGAACGCAATGAACTATAATTTGAACTCCAAGTCCAGGGAACAAGGACTGTTTTTACCCGATGGTTTATGTCAGAAAGTGAACGCTGTATGTGTTTGAAATATTTAAAGGGGCGGTACTTCGTTGGCCATTTTTATCAAATTTCACTACGCTACTGGATGTAGTTTTTTAAGAAATTATCTAACAATTATTAAGCGGTCCACAAACCCGATTTCAGTGTTAAACGTGGCATTTACCTGTATCTTTCTCATGTTTTCTCGTGGTTCCCCGCCATTTAGCTAACTCCCGCCAAAGCAGGCCAAACAGCGAACCAACGTCAAGTGAACGATTAGGAACTATATTCGATCGCGTGCCTGACGACAGAATCGGGAAAAATATGTGCCAAAGTGAAGGCACACTGAGAAGCTGCGTTCCTCGAGCACTAGAGTAGAGAGGAATGCAGCAACTATCTCAATTGGCCTTGGACAAAGTGGAATGCGATCGACAAAACCATTTTTGCGTGTAAGTCTAAAAAACGATAATGAAAAGTGGTCGAAGTTGAATTCCGAAAATGAATTAAAGACGGATAAAGAAATGGCATAGATTTCTTCTTGACTGTTGACTTGCTTACTATTGAAACATAGGGGTATATCATTAGCGTAGTAGAGTGCTCCTTCGTTGCACCTATGTAATGATAGGTGGCGGGAGGAGGAAGCACGACGTGTTACTTCAAATATATTGTGTATTTAAACCCACAAATCTGCATTCATTGTTTGTGAAAAAAATTTGTCCGGCGACCGTTTTTCGTTCAGTATTACGGAAAGAAAACTTTTTATTAGGCTAAATTTTTTTTATATAATTGAACGATCGGCCGTAGTCGTTTCCAGGAGTGACTCCCGTCCCCTCCAGTAAAAAAACTACCCCACTGGGGTAAATTTTTTGACCCACCTTCTTCCATGTTTTCAAAAGTTTCAATTTTTCAGTTTTTATAATCCACTTTTTTTGATGGAGGACTCTTCGGTTTGGGTGGAGGCCGGAGAGGATAAGGCACAAGATGAACTACATATTTAGACTGATAGTATTTTTTTTATTTAAAAAAAAATAGATTTTTTTTAGTAGAGAGAAATTGGCATTTGTTTACTTTGGTGAGTACCAGTACTTGAAAGAAAAGACCTTATGATGATGACACTGACAGTAGTTTTTAATGTAAACAAAATAGCATCAACTCCTAAAAAAAATTTGCGTCTAGGCCCCATCCCTCCTCCTCCCCTCCCCACGATATATTTTTTTTGCCACCCCAATTTCCAAAAGTTTCAATATTACAGTTACACCTCAAATATTTTGGCGGCAAAGAGGGAGCTTGGAGGACTTCTTCGGTTGTGGTGGGGAGGGGGAGCACAAATGCATTTCGTGATGACATTCACAGAATTTTTTAACGCAACGCATAATACCTTCCCCCCTCCCCCCGCCCCCAAAAATCTACCTACCGATCGACCCCTGGCTTTTATTTTAATGTTCCTGCAGCCAAAGTATTTTCCCTTAGACTAGGTTATTTTTTCATGTACGCCCTAGTCATTTTCAGAAATGCCTCTTCACTTTCCCTCCCCCTAAATATACCTTCTCCTCCCCTACGGTACACCTTTGGGCATAAAAAAGATCGTTTTCGTTATACTGGGGCTTTAAACAATGCCATTCAACAATGCCACTCTTTGGCATCAACAATGGAGAATTCCTTCCGCCTTCAGTGACGTACGTTCTTATTTTCAACAATGAAAAAGTTTGCATTGTTTTTGGGCTACTTGAACCTCGCTACAGTGCCATCATTTTTTATGCCCAAAGGTGTACATTTCTTTACCCGCCCCTTCCCGGCCAATTTCCAAAAGTTATAATACTAAATTTGTTACAGCCCATTTTTTTTGCGGTAAGGAGACAGAAGTTCTTTTTTTTGGGGGGGTGGGGGGGTTATGGGACCACATGCACGTCATAATGACATCGATGGTAGTTTTTTTAATAGTTAGACGATAAGCCGTAGTGTTTTCGAGTGATGTGTTCCCTCTTCACCCCCCCCCCCCCAAAAAAAATACTCCTTCCCCCACAAATTATGTTTACCTGCCAACTTCCAAAAGTTTCATTTATACAGTTGTTATACCCAACTTATGTATGGCGTGGAATGAAGAAAGAATTTCTTCCGTTTGGGTGGGGGGGGAGGTAACGGCACACATGAACTTCGTGATGAAATTGTCATTATGTTTTCTGAATTCAGACGAGTAGCAACTCTTATTTACATGCAGGCCCGGACTGGGTAGGGGGGCTGGAGGGCGATCGCACGGTGGGCCTGAACCCCAGTCTTTTTTTTTTTTAATTTGTTCATTGCAATGCTCATGTGCTTAATCTTGTAATGACCGATTCAACTGAATGCTGTAAAGGGGGAGTGGGGGTGGGTGCCTGGAAAAACTAATTAGGTGAGATATATTTTTTTAATTTGGTGGGCCAAAATGTTGTGAGCCCGGTCATAAGAATTGAGCCAGTCCGGGCCTGTTTACATGTAGGATAAAATAAAGTAATAAATAAAATGCTTCACCGACCTAACAGTTTTATTTCAATGTTACGGCAACCAAACTTATTTCCCTCAGGCCTAATTTGTTTAATACTTGAACGTTAGTCAAATATGGCAATGACGAATTTGTCCCCCCCCCCCCCTACGCACACTCACATGCACGCCCACATGCATGCGCACACACACACACACACACACACACACACACACACAAACCCTTCCCCGTTTACTTTTTACTTTACACGCTCGCTCCCACTAATTTCCAAAAGTGTCAATTTTTGTTGTTATACCACACGTTTTTGAGTGGGGAGTGGGGAGGATTTCTTTGGTGGTGAGGGGGAGGGGGCAGGAACGGATAAAATGAGGTAATTACACAACAAGGATTTCATGATGACAGTGACAGTAATTTTTTTTTTCGCAAACGAGTTTGATGCAGCTCCTCAAAAAAAAAGTTTACCACTTAGTAACTTTACAAAAAAATAAAAGATTATGATTTATTTATTGAGCCAATAAGATCTCCAAATCTATGTGCTCACAAACTAAATCTAGACTAACCTATACTAACCTAACCTACTGCCACCACATACACTGGAGTATCTCAACAGAAACACGCGAGAAAAACACCATAGAAACTGGAATGGTTTTTTGCAATATTATTAGCGTTGCAACATTCACAGAATGGATTTGCAACGTGGGGGATTTCTACAGCATTTGTTTGCTTACGTTTTCGCTATCAATGCGCGAGCCAAGTCAACTGGGATTGAAGCTGTGTTAGCTGCTACTACCTCAGTTAACCTTGGCGCGAGCATGCTGGCTGATTCATGCTTGACGTCTCGCGCCTTCCAGCCAGCGGATATTACGACATAGTATCAATCCGCACGTTCGGCTCGCGGGCCTATATTGGTTGCGCGATTTTGCGTGTGAATGTTTCTGTGCGCTTAATTTGTGTGTTATGCAGGCCTTTTTTATGTTTGTGTTTGTTGTTTTATATTTTAAGTCTTTTTCGTGCGAGTGGCTGCATGTGTATTTTGTGTGCATTTATAATTTGCAAAACAAGCCTTTTTTTGCCTGTGTTTGATGGTTTTTGTTTTAGTTCTAGTTCGTGTGAATAATTACGTGTTCATTTTCTGTATTCATTTTTAATCCTTTAATTTTGTAGGCGTTTGCTATTTATGGCATCTATTTTGTACGTGTTTGTGGGTTTAGGTTTTCATTCAGTTTCATGTGCGTGTATATGTTGTATTTTTGTGTGCTTTTTTGTGTGAAATATCCAACCATTTTGTTTGATTAGTGATGACATACGCACATGTGCATGGATGCTGACATGTCACAATCCTTGTTCCCTGGAATTGGAGTTCAAATTATAGTTCGTTGTGTTCCAGTGAACTCTAATCCATTTTTATTCGTGTACCTTTACAGCTGTGAGTATGGGCAGTGACATAACAAAGTGTCTATGGGCCAATAGACAAAATTTATGATCGGGCCCTCCCACATTTAATCTCCCCCCCCCCAAAAAAAAAATCGTTGACTTTTTCGACTGTCTTGGTCCAAATCATAAACATACTGTACATTGTTTGGTTTACGTTACCCGAACAATCAACAACTTTTCAGCCAAAAAAAATTACTTCTTTATGCAAACAAACAATGTTTGAAAAAATCATAAAAAAAATCATGTCTGTGTGGTATTTTTTAGCCTATTAATTGTAGAATTATTATGAGCTTTGCTTAGCAGCTACATTATTACACTTGTTAAATGGGAACTTGGACTTGCTTATAACATATTGCACTTTGAACATGAAATTTACACACCAAGGTTAGTTCACTACTTGAGGCTCTTTTCTCAATGCAAAAATTTTAAATGATGTTGTCTATGTCCATATTTCGACGCCAGGCGGGCCCCCCAAGTTACAGGGGCTCGTAAGCAATGTTTACCTAGCCTACCTGAATGTTACGCCACTGAGTATGGGGATACGAGCTCTAGTGCTTTTTTTTTCTGACGGCGAAGCTTTTTTGTTCAATTAATTTGTTTGTTTTATTTTCGCTTCCTTTTTTTGTAATTGCTACGGTCTGATCTATCGTGTCTAAGGTATTTCCACTGTCCATCCAATTTTGTTTGCGAAAAAACGGAAAATTAGAAATGCGTTTATGTTCAGGTTCCACCCAAGATTTGACCCATGTTTATTATTTGATGGCAACACACTAGCATGTGTCATCTCGCTGGGTAGTTTACTCTGCATTGTTGCAGTCAGGGGCAGTATCGTGCAAACAATCGTGGAAACAATTCAACTGGCTTCCCGAAGCCCGTATTGAAGAACTAAATAAGTCATTCAGTCATGACAGTAGTTAGTAGGCACCTAAGAGATCATCCAAGGGTTAATCTGTAGTGATCCTAACTCAAATCAATACTATTTTTGGGTGCACTTAACTGTATCCTGGGTTAGTATAGATTTGTTGTGTGCAATTTAGTATGGGGCTCGTTTTAGTGTGTGTGCAGTTTAGTGTGGGGCTTTAAAAGTAAAACTATACTGCATTAAACTATAGTAACTAATAAATAGCCTATGAAACTAACACTAACAATTTTCTTCTTCTCTTCTTCCTTAACACTAACACTTTTATTCTTTTCTTCCTTCTTTTTCTTCTTTTGCCTACACGTGTCTCCTTTCCTGGGCGTGTTTGATTTTGAAAGCTATATGAAAGGCTGTAGAATGTGGCGAGCGTTCTTTTTCAAGTCTCTACCTGCCGTTGGCTATAATTCGAGGTACAGATTATTTTTTGGTTTGATCACGATGGGAATTAATGAACAGTGGAGAATGAGTGCCAAAGTATGGGGTATTTTGTTGCGTCTAACTGGTTGTAGAACAAAAATAAGCTATGAGGAAGCCTAATTTGTGATAACCATAATGTAGAGTTTTTAGTTTTTAATGAATGAAAGACTCCATCATTATTCGTAATGTTAACCTTATTCAGTTAAAAAAAAACAAAAAAAAACACTTATTTTAAAGTAAATGTACTTACCAACATATCTTAAAACTAAGTAAGGGGGGAAAAGGGCTCTAGTCGCAGAAGAGGAAAAGAAATGCATTTTATTGACCATAAAAAAAGAGAAAGAGGGGGAGGGTAGATAGCCTAACTCCTTTTAAACAGTGTTTAAGTCCATGAGAATGACATCATTTGTCCTGTCAGAAAAGATATTCTCCAAGACTTTATCTCGGAGTTCTTGGAAGATACATTTCGTGATACGCTGCCGTAGCATGGCCTATATCCTGCATTTCCCAGCCTCTAATATGACTTTATAGCTCTATATCATTAGCCTGACTGCAATGGTAAATACGCTGCATTATCATAATAGTAATGAGCCAAGCACGTCGCATTCTAGCATTGGTCAGCATTAATTCCTGTAGCTTTGTTTCCGTCATGTTTGGCGGAAAAGTTGGATTTGTAAATACAGCTGTATTTGTTGCTGCTGTTGGGTGGACTATTCTGACAGCCCTTTCCGCCAATCAATGCTTTATAAATTACTCGGCTGGCGTTTTAACGTGATAGTCTCCTGGAAGATAATTCCGTATAATTTCCTGATATTGACGTACCATTCTCCGTTGAAGTTTGTACACTATTCGTTTCTGATGGAGGGCTCGCTGCTTAAAACTAATACATTTTGTAGGCTTACCGTGCCTTTTACAACTTTTCTTGTCATGTGTCGAGGTGCTAGCATGAGCAAGTGGCTCATCATTAGTGACTGTTTCATTTCCTCTTTGCGATGTAAACAAAGCGCTGGGATGCTCATCGTTGTCGCCTTCGGGTTATCAATGTGAGAATCATTAGATTCGTTACATTCTTGGGATGAATGTGTCAGACTAGTAAAATTATTTCTTACGTCTATATTTTGAGCCGGCTCATCTAACTCGCTGTTAGGTTGCGTTCCTAGTTCGCTCGGAGAGGCTGGACTGTACGTATTCATGCCAGTATAATGACTCTACGAATAACAATTTCTCTTTTCTAGACTAGGAAGGGTGAAGACAATAAGTAAAATTGTTAAGTTTTATTATGTAACGAAATCACGCTTTGTTTTGACAGCCGAGCATTCCTTCAGAGCCTTGCCGCTGGCTAAGTAAAGCTTTCTCACGGCACGGACAAAACGTTCGTGACAGAGTTGGAAAACTTTATTTTTTTTAAGATTGGAATTAATGCATGTTTTGTGTCTGGTGAATTTATACATAAGTAGAAGACCCTTTTCAGATGCAAATAGTCTTTGAGAAAAGTCACGTAATTAATGCATGATGATTTGGTAGACATAATTAACACTGGCGATAGCCAGTGTTAGTAAGGGTCGACCTAGGACCTCTGTGTTAAACTCTCAACTTTGAGAGCGTATAACTCCGTCAAAAGTAAACATATTTAAACCAAATTTGGAGTCTAGCCTTGACTAGTAAAGGCCTGCCTGCAGTCCAAAAATTGTGAAATTCGGTCCAGCCAAACCCGAGATGCAGACAGGGGCCAAATAGACAACTTCTTGTTCAACTTCTTCTTGTTGTTGTTGTTCTGGGGATACTTTCGTCTGTCCTCTCTACAGGTCAAACCATTTGTCCAATAAAGCTGGTTCTTAGCTCATTTTACAGGTATTGCTCTGTAGATGTGCCCTTTTCATAAGGCCTTTTCTAATTGGTCAAGTGGTTCAGGGGTTACGGAGCTCTAAACCACCAGATTGATTGTTTTACGTTGTTTTAAACATTGTTATTATGCAACAATACCAATTAGCAAACACCAGCTGCGAGACATAGACTGAAGATTAAAGGATTTGTTTCTATTGTTACCATTGGCGATAGCCAGATTAGTAAGGGTCAGCCTATGGTCTCTTGTGTTAAACTATCAGCTTTGACCGTCAACTGCACTGTTTTACAGTTTAGCTGCAATTCTAAAAGTAACACGAATTAATAAACAAAAACGGAACGTTAAATGTTTAGAATAAGGATCTAAAAGTCAAAACCTAGAAGGAACATGGACAAGCTTTGACAGTCAGGGTCTAGCTGTAAAATTTGTCAGTAAGAGGCTGGAAAGCATTAGACCCTTACTACCCGGTGGTTAGATTAGTTCTAGTCTCTTCGGACTGAACGTGTGTATGAACGGTTGTAGCAGGTTTTCTTTGTTCTTACAATATTGTTTTGGAACTTTAATAACACAATTTTCTTGTGAAGTTTGGCATTTTGTCTTTTGATGCTTTAGAATTTTTATTATATTTCGTAGATTTATGGTAGAGGATTACCATAATGCTGTCTGCTACGAATATGCTGGCATGTTACTAAACTGAAAAATAATTTTCAACGTAAAGCAAAGCAGCAAACGTATAACCATACTACCACTTGATTATCACATGGGTCATTGTAGGATGATTTCCAATTTTTCGTGAAAATGTATTTATTGTTGACCACCGGGTAGTAAGGGTCTAATGCTTTCCAGCCTCTTACTGACAAAATTTTACAGCTAGACCCTGACTGTCAAAGCTTGTCCATGTTCCTTCTAGGTTTTGACTTTTAGATCCTTACTCTAAACATTTAACGTTCCGTTTTGTTTATTAATGTAGGAATGGTTCAATGAGTCCTGTGGGAAATCTATTTAGATGTAAAACATGTTTTGTAGCAAAGTTGCCTCTGTCATGCAAATTATTAGTTTGTGAGTACAACCACGAAATTAATGCATGTTTTTGTAGCCATAATCATGAGAACCAAGGATATATCCTGGATTCCAGTCTTTTATTGGTCAAAATTTAAATTCTTGGCATGTTCTGAAAGCATACAAAAAATAATGAATGCATACTAAATTGTGGGAAAGACTAACAGCTCAGGGTTTGGTGCCTCTGTCATGCAAATTATTAGTTTTGTGAGTACACACCACGAAATTAATGCATGTTTTTGTAAGCATAATCGTGAGAACCAAGGATATATCTTGGGTTCCAGTCTTCAAAATTTGAATTCTTGGCATAACTTGGCATATTCTTGGCATATTCTTGGCATATCATTGCCTGCAGAAAAACTAATTTACATTCCGACAGCTAATATGTAAGACAAGAGTTTTACCAGCTTCGACTGTCACACCCGTTCCCGGCTCGATCAACGTGAGAAATGCACAAATGTAAGTTGTACTTTCTTTATTTTGTTATTAGCTCCCCAAACAGAATGCTTTTTCGTAAATTTCTCTCGTCATTTTAAAGACTTAGATATTATTTAAAAAAATAAGTTTAGGAGTTTAGGAGTTTCTCTTTCTTTTTACTATAGATAATATCAAAAAAATTGCCGGCGTGGGAAGCTGCCCAGCGCAACATTTTCATTCAACATGCCGAGAATGGTGGCAAGGTGAAACTACGAGGCAAGTGGAAGGTGGATGGTTACAGCGTGGCTACCAACACCGCGTTCGAAATGCATGGCTGCTATACTGCAGGTTGTATAAAATGTATACCTAACCGTTTTCAAATACTCCTGTTTAGTCAGCTGTCTACTCAGGATGCGTATGAAAAGCGTATCATTGGCCGTAAAGCTCTGGAGGAGATACTACATGTGAAATATGTTTGTAAATGGTCGTGCGAGCTACGTGAAAACATGGAACAAAATCCCGAATTAGCAACTTTTGTGAAGGCTTTCCCCAAGAAGACCCCAGTTCTACACCCTCGTGATGCTTACTGCGGCGGCCGGGTCAGTACTTTCAAACACTTACATTTCGTTCAAGACAAAGACGAACGGATTGTTGTGCGAGACATAACGAGCCTTTACCCTGCCTGTATGCTTTTTGAAAAAATTCCTATAGGCTTGTATCAGATCATTACAGAGTTTGGAGGTAGTACCTATATAAGCAAATACTTTGGTCTCATACGAGCCGTCGTCCCCCCCCTCGCCAATTTTTTATTCCGTCTCTACCTCTCAAAAACAACAAGAAACTTTTTTATTGCTTGTGCAGAAATTGTCTGGACTCCCCCCCCTCCTCCAGACTATGTGTGCAAGCACAACGACGAGCAGAGATCGTTCGAAGGTACATTTGTCAGCCCCGAGCTACAGCAGGCTGTGGAAGATGGCTACCGCATCGTACAACTACTGTGCGTGTACCACTTCCCAAACAGCGAGCAGTACGATTTTGAACATAATGCTAGCGGGCTATTTACAAACTACATCCAAACATTCTACGCGCAAAAGCTCGAATGTGAAGGATATCCTCAAGATTGCACCACCGAAGCTGAGAAAAAAAGCTTACGTAGAGCGAGTGTACCAAAATGAGAAGATTGTCTTGAATCCTGAACGTATTAGGGTTAATCCTGGTGGCAGGCTTATCGCTAAGGCACTTCTTAACAGTGTATCAGGCGAGGTAGCTCAGCGAGAAGACCAAATATCAACAAAATACTTCGAGGAAGCGGGTGAATTTTTCTATTTCGAGGCGGATTTAGCAGTGGTCCGATTCAGGCCGGACATGAATTTGAGCGAAGGCAATCCGGCAATTAGTGTCGTGAGTTCTGCATTTATTAAGAGTTACAGGAGGTTGCATTTACTCAAGATTTTAAGACTATACGAGTCCGGGCGGCAGTTATACTGTGACACGGATTCGGTGCTGGCAGTGTGCCATGCAAATGCTTTACCATCGCCTCAGAGCGACTTACGGCTAGGCATTTTAACTAATGATCTAGCATCATTTGGTTCCGGAGCCTATATTACATATTTCTGTAGTAATGGTGTGATAAACTACGGCTATCTCGTTCATACGAAACAAGTTATTAAAATTTATTAAAACAAGTTATTTATGCTCAGTTTCCGAAACGGCCAGATACTAGATTTTAACCTATTATCTAAAATGGTCCGCAGTTTGAAGGAAGGTCATACTGTTGCAGTGACTGAGCCTCATAAAATTGTACGAAAAAATAATCACATTCTTACTACGTCTCAAATCAAATACTAGAAGGCTGTTGTTACGAAACGATTCATGAATGATCAAAGCTATGTGTCGTACCCCGGGGGGTACTAAACCTTCCAATGCTAACAAAGCAGCGGTCATCATCGTAGCCACCCTTGCCCCCCTTTCTCTCTCTCTCTCTCTCACGTGAGCTTGTCAGTTCGCGTTTCAAGTTCTTTCCAACCCTTTTTTTTCTTCTTTTCACACATTCATTATTTTAACATTTATTCTTTATTTCTTTTAACATTTTCTCAATCCTTTTATTTCATCACCCTTCCCATTCACTCTCGTCATAAAAACGACTTTCTTCTAATTCTGGAAAAAAAAGACTCGTTTTGGTTTTTCTCCAACAAAGTTTCAAAATTGAAGGGAAAAGACACATTTCTGTTTTTTTTATCTGTAGTTGAAGGAGGAAGTAGTAAAGTTGTTGACGTGGTAGATGTAGGTGTAGAAGGGGGGAGGGGGGAGGGTGGGTGCTGTGTTGGACGTGTAGAGGTACGTATTGCTGCTGTAATAGTGGTGAAAGCCGTTGTTGTTGTTGGGCAAGTTATTGGTTGGTCAGTAGTGTGCCGAGAGGTAGCGGTAGTGGTGGCGACTGCTGTTGCTGTTGATAATGTTGATGGCCGAACTGTTGTTGTTGTTGTTGACTGTTGTTGTTGTTGAGTAATGTGGCGAGAGTAGAAGGCTGTTATTGTTGAGGCAGTAGTGGTGGTGACTGTTGATGATATTGATGGCCGAACTGTTTAATAGTGCTGACAGCTGTTGTTGGGTGAGCAGTTGAAGTAGTGTGGCGAGAGTAGAAGGATGTTGTTGTTATTGTTGTTGTTGAGATAGTGCTGCCACTTGTTGCTGCTGATGATGTAGCTGTTGAGATAGCTGGCTGTGTAGTAGTGTCGGTGGTAGCAGGGACTGATGTGGTTTCCATTGTACGTGGTTTCCAGGAGGGGGAGGTCGTCTCTTGAAAAGTTGTGATGTCTGTTGACGACCTCGATGAAAATTCTACGGATGGAAAGTCTGTCCTTTCCACCCACAATGTTGAGACATTAGCTGGCATTATTGTTGGAAGAGCCAGTGGAGGGGGGATGGTTGCCAGCCAAAAGATAAACGATGCTAGCAAAAAAGCCACCCTCAAACAAACCAGCAACAGGACAAGGATCAGCCGCCACGTTAGTGTCATGGTTAAAAATTTAAAGAAGGTGAAGGAGGATTGCAGGTGAGTGTGGCTCAAGGGGCAGTATGAAGCTTCGTACTCTCTCGTTAGCTGCATACATTTTTGTTTAGATTAAGAGCAGTCGAATTTCAAATAGTAAACCAGCTAGCGAGCTGGTTCAAATAGGCGAGCTAGCTTTATATGATACCTTGTGGAGTCGCATCGCTTTGTTTCAGAGGGAGTGGTCTTAAGAGCAAACTCGGGTTTTATTTTCTCCTTGTGTTTGTTTTAGAGTCGTTACAGCCCAGTCTTCCTAATGGTTTCCGAAGCCAAATGGTACGAAAGGGTGTGGGGAGATGGCACGCTCAAAGTACACAAACTGTTCAGTACTGAAGACGCGTGCCAGTTCTACAATGTTATTGAAAGAAAAATGAAATGGCTCGACGACATTCCTTTCCCCTACTCCACTTGCAACGGCCAGCAACTCCAAGCTTGTCACGTCGATAGAGAGAACTGGCCTTCGTGTATTAAGAAAATCTATAACGAAATAAAACATGTTTTCGAAGAAGATTTTCAATTCTGCCATGTTACCAAGTATGCCGAACATCTGGACAAGTATGCCTACAGAACGAACATTTTTGCCGCTCTATCGTTAGGGAGAAAGCCACGAACTGTTGTCTATAACAGAATGGGAGAGACAGGATGGCATAAAATGGAAATATTTCCGGGTGAAGTTTTTTCCTGCAAAGGATTTTTTGACTTTTCGCCCAATTTTGCATACAGAACCGTCCCAGCAATCGACGTAGTGTTCAAATTAAATCCCAATCTGGTTAAAAATCCCAACCCTTGTCCATGCATTAAAGTTTGTGCAAGTCTCTAACGTTTTGTTTTTTTCTAAAAAAAAAACCATTTAATATAGGAAGTGTCAGATTTAGACTTACATCACCCATTTTAACTTCTATATTTTCCCCTCTTAAAACATGGTGACTTCCAGTTCCGACGTCTTTAATAAAATGGCAGTAACGGTCGAATTCAAACACATTCGCTATTTGGAAGACGCTGATCTCGTTCTGGTGAAAAAAGCAGTCAACAAACAACAGATTCGTCGTTTGATCGGCCTATTGGACGACGAAACTGTCTACACGGGGCCTAATACAACCATCGTGGGCCCTGATCGATACCCAATCCTGTACCTAGTTGCAGACTACGGGGATGGTGGAGTGTCAGGAGTGATGCCTATGACACCTCTGTTACAAAACGTAAGAGGCTATGTGGGCAAGCTGACTTTGCACTATTTTAACCACGTGAAAGTGGAAAAATTTCTCACTGGTTTCAACTACAAGCCGTGGTTTAGTCTCAACTTTACCGAGGGTCTCGATCGTGATGGTCCAGTAGTCGTCTTGTGTCTGGGCAGTACGACCATCACCATGAAACACCATGAAACCGCTCCTACTAGACCTTGTTTCACGGTCGCCATGGATCCGGGTTTCTTATTAAACATGCAACATCGCACGACCAGCCATTACAAGTTCACTTTTCCTCATAGACCCCTCTTACATTCTAACGTTTACCAAGAGAATAGACCCCGACGAAGACGTATGTTCGCCACTCTGATTTTTCCTCTTTTTTTTTAGACTATAAAACGCGAGGTTTCCCGACCGAAACGTTAGTCAGTCAGTCTCTCTTCCTCCCGTCGACATGGCAAGCGTAAACGTAGACCATTTTACCCACATCCCTACGTCAAACTGGGTAAAAATTTTATTTTCGTCTTATTCTTGATCTTGAATTTCGTAACCGCGTAATCAACAAGCCCCTTCCTACTCCTCCTCCACCGTCTTCTTTCGACGCGAAGCACAACTGGGCCGGGATTTGTTTGGGTGCAGTGCCGGCCAATCAAACGGACGATGCCATGGTATCTTCTCTGAACAGACACGAGCTGTATCCTTTCCTCGAAAAGAACAGTCTAAAGTCTACGCCTCACTTTATTACCATATGCGACCCGTCGCACGATCACTACCTGTCTTATACGGCCATGGAATGGTATCTCTTGCTGTTGAAGCTGGGTGATTATGAGATCTCTTCCTCGTGACAACTGTCAATATTTTTTATTCTTCTGCCGGCACTCTACGCCCCAGCCGGGGTGTAGAGTGCTGCTGCTGCCCCCGCGCGCATGCTCCCGGGAGGGGGGAGAAGGATGGTCGAGTTCAAAAAGAGGTTAGGGGTGGGTAGGTAGTTCATTAGTCCTCACATTCGTTTTTCTCTCACTCACTCCACTCACTTACTCACTCTTTTTCCCCAATGGCTACCGTTATAGAAAGCTTTCGACAGTTTAGAACACTCTTCAACGTTATTGTTTCCGGCCCAACCTCTTCGGGCAAGACGAGCTGGACTCTGAAACTGATAGATCGGTTGGACGAGATGACGGATACCAAAATCGAACAGATCCACCAACAACCAGTCATGGATGGAAAACTATAGGGACAAGATTCAATTTCATAAGGGGCTTCCCATGCCTCCCGACCACTATGACGCCACGGTAGAGAAATTGCTTGTACTTGATGATCAAATGCAGAACGTGAGTAATGCGGGTTGTGACATGACCGACTGGTTCACACATTTCGGACACCACAACAAGGTCAACATCTGCTAAGTGACTCAGAATCTGTACTGTCAGGGCAAGAACCAGCGAACCATAGCGATCAACAGTCAGTACTACGTTCTGCTTCGCAACCTGAGAGACAAGCAACAGATCACCACTTTCGCTTCGTAAGTTTACCCAGGCAAGACCAAACAGTTCGTGGAGGCCTACGAGAACGCCATTGGTCTAAAGGATTACGGCTACCTGATGGTGGACCTACACTCCAAGTCGCACGACCTGACGAGACTCAGGACGTCTATATTTCCCAACGAATCCCCTTGCATCGTTTATTCGCAACACAGCGCTCTGCTACAGACGTTGTGCAAGATCAACAAATGTCAGCGAGCGGCTCTACTTAAAAACGCCGACAAGTCGCAGATCGACTGCCTGTCAGAAATAGCCTTGAACCTTCTCAACAATCGACTTCCCATCAGTCCGGGAGCCAGGACCAAGTTGAAAAGTTACAAGAAACTAATCAGACTCATCGGATCCAAGAAGGCGTCGATTATGACCAGAAAACGAGCTCTGGTGCAGTCGGGAGGGTACATTCAATACCTCGTTCCAGCGGCCATATCCCTCTTGGGAGCACTGTTCAACAAGTAAAGAATGAGTCTGCTATGGAAGATGATGCTTCTATCCGAAGATGAATATAAAATGAGTCGGCCACCGATGGAGGACGCCACACTGGCGCTGGCCGCTCAGCCTCACGGGTTTCAGTACCTACCTGAAGGAGCTCTCCACGGAAACTGGTCGCCATATAGACTCAGATCGACACCATCTTGAAAAACGACAGTCTACAGTAAGGACAGTAAGGCCAAATTCATAGGACAGTTGGAGCAGCAAAAGGACGCTTTCGTGGACCAGTTTCGAATCAGGTCGGCCGTTCCCGCCGCCTCTACCACAGCTGCTGCAACAACGATGACAACTCCCACCTCCTCCTCCGTCACCGCCAGTACTGTACTAAGTCCTACAGCTACCCTCTCACCACCCGTCCTATCCCCATCCGTGCTTTCTCCCATATCGCCGATCAACAAGCAAGAGAATAAGAAGGTGAAGAGGCCCGTCTATTCGACACCTGTACTGAGGAGGAGTGCTAGAGTCCAACATACCCAAGACAAGAAACCATGGAGCAATACCTGAACAGGATCTACTACAACGATTTGGGAGAGGCCTCCAGTTACGGCTCGGCATCCAAACTACTGGCCAGAGCCAAGAAGGACGGGAAAAAATACGATATCGATCGGATCAAAGAATGGTTGGAGCGACAGGATGCCCACACCATCCACAAAGCGGTCAGGTGCAAATTTCCCAGGAACAAGATCATCATGGGGGGTATTTTGGCAGCCACATGGAATGTGATCTCAGCGATATGATCAGCCTGAAACATTACCACAAACCATACAGGTACATTCTCACCTGCATGGACGGTTTCAATCGCGAAGTCTTGCTGGAGTTACTGAAAACAAAGTCTGCGACCGAAATGGTCCTCGCTTTCAAAAGATGTTTCGACGCATGCCTTTCACTCCTAGATTTCTCACTTCAGACAAAGGTGTCGAGTTCCGAGCTCGAGCAATACGATCTCTTCGAGGACCGCAACATCAAGTTCTACACCACCGAGAACGAAGACGTGATAGCGTCCACGATTGAACGCTTCCAGAGTGTTTTAAAGAGTCTCTTGCACAAACACTTCACCGCCAAAAGGACTTAGGAATACGTGCTCGTGATTCAAAAGATTGTGGACACCTACAACAAGAGCGTACACTCCAGAACGAAAATGGCGCCCAACACTGTCAACCACAAAAAACTCAAACAGTTGTGGCGCAAGATCTACGGCGGCGACTTGAAGTTGAGCAGTGCCTTGGCTAAAAAGAAGAAGAACGTCCCTCTGGCCGTGGGAGACAAAGTCAAGATATCCATCGCGAAGGGCAAGTTAGACAAAGCTTACCGAGGCATGTGGTCCAGAGAAATATTTTTCGTGAACCACGTTCTGGTACCCAAAGGCAGGTTGGGGCAAGTGACAGCGAGGTTGAAATACTACAACGGAGAAATCATCAAAGGGCGGTTCTACCTGCACGAGCTTCAGAAAGTGATTAAAAACGAAGACACCGGCTACCACACGGTAGACAAGGTCCTGAAAACGAAGGGGAAAGGACGCAACAAAAAGGTTCAATTCGAGGGTTACGACGCCTCCCACAACCGTTGGATCCCCGCCAGAGACTTGAAGAAATTGTGATGGAGGGAAATTCTTTGTACATGACTTTACCGGCGAACGCTAGTCTGGACTTGTTTCCGAACAATGCCCTGAACGACTACACCACAAAACTGGTGCAGAGAGCGGGCCTGACGGGCGACTGGGACGTGGGCCTCGCCGAAGTGCAATTTACCAGGAACTGGAACAATGTGACGGAACAGAGCATCATGAACTTGCAGCTAGGAAGTCGCACCTACGTCAAGTTTCCCCAGGTTCGATATCGATGCCTACGCGGAAACCGAAGCGGCATTGGAAGTTGCTGATAAGAGGTTGGACCAGGATATGGTCATTGTGGGGGTCATCTTGGTGAATTACAGGAAGAAAAACATTATAAAATTTCTTAATCTTTGGGTAGTCAAGGAACTCGAGCAGCCGCTCGTCGTGTTCAGCTACGACGAGAACGAACGCCTCGTCACCATTGTCAACAACCTCCACACGGGGGCCAGACTGTGCTTCTCTTATAGTCTGTCCGTGTTTCTGGGATGGGAAAGAAAAGACGGAAAGTTTAAAGAGAGCTATTACGACATCCTCGTGGACCGGAATGGGAAACACGGAGGAGGTCACGTACCTGTAGAAATCATCAATGATCAATTCAACGACGAAGGGTGGTGGCTGTCCTACCTCACACATCTCTCGACTCTGCCCGCCTACCTGCCCCAAGGATTTTATCGTAGCGGAGAGGAGATCGTGGCCAGACTAAATCGCCTTATTCGAGACAGGATAGATGTCGAACAGTATCCGGAATTTAATTACAACGCGGGACTGAACATGATTACTCTCGTCATGCCCAACCAAATGCAGTCCCCTGAGAAACGTAACACCTCCGTAGAAATGGGTCTCATGATCGAGAAGTCATTGCTAAAGACACTCGGTTTTCCAGACATTAACATCGACAAATTTATCACAGGTGTCAAGTTGGGCAAAAAGCGACTCACCTTGAAAGTTCTGAATAGTATTTTTGTATACACCGACATTGTAAATGAGACTGTGGTGGGAGATGTTCTGGCTCCTTTGCTACGGGTAGTTAGATTAGGCGAGGGAGATGGAACGCACGAGATCTTCACCAAACCTTACTATCGTCCTCTCACTAGGCGCGATTTCAAAACAGTGAGGGTCTATTTAATGATAGATATGGGGGAAAAGGTGCCATTCAGTTCGGGAGAGGTTAGCGTAACGTTACATTTTAAGCGACGTCCCTGAGCATGCTTGGGCGAAAAACGAAGGTTAAGAGGACTAGGTAGAAGAGACAGAAGGGCGGGGCTTTCGTGTCCATTTTCAGAAAACTTTTCCCGACAGCTAAAAAGAAGCCTTTCAATTTACTTTTGCTTATTTGATAGCACGTCGTTAGGATCGAGTATAATTTATTTCCAAAAGGGTCGACGTGAGAAAACGAGATGCGTACGCCCTACACTGGATTGGACCCTCGGGTATGTGTCGGCCACTATTGTAAAAGAAATCAGATAGGAGGGGCCCCTTACTTTTCTGGCAGATGCATACAGCGAGGATCGGGTTTAGGTGATTTCCTAGGAGGTGTTCAGGTCGGCTCTCCCCTTTATTAAAAACACTCTTTTCGGAGTAGGAAGGTACGCGCTGAGAAGGTGTTCCAAACTGCTGGGCAATGTTCAAGGGGGAACCTCCTTTAAGGAGGCTGCCAAAAAAAGGTGGGATGCGGCTAAACGAGACGCTGTTGCGGTAGCGACGGGAGGTCAGTCTGGAACAGGACGAAAGAGGAAGAAGTGTTGTCATCGAGCGAAAGGCCAGTCGGGAGGGAAACATTGTCGCCGTGGTCTGGTTGCCCTCGTACGTCGTCGCAAAGCCCCTTCATGTCGTCGTCTTCCGAAAAGGAAAACGAATTTTTCCACTAGCAAAAGCCGAAGGGGATCTGAATATTTTTTCGTCCGCCCCAAAAATATTCATTCAGAGCCCGACATGTTGTTGAAGCCAGACAAGAGATTCGACGTGACGTTCAAACAGGCACTCACCGAAACTTGTCAACCTGGTGTTGTACATGGTCCACCAAACCGTTCTCGAGATTGACCAGACCAGGAACGTGCTATACGAACACTAGAAAGATGCAGACCCACAACCGTGAACAATGACACCTTAGCAGCCTACCATTCTCTAGCCACTCTCAGCGACGGTGCCCCCATCAAGTTCGTAGTGCGCGGAGCCGCCGACTGTCTGCTGGACCTGAGCCAGTCTTACCTCCACATCCGATGCAAGGTGGTCAAAGGAACGGCGACGACTTTGACCGCCGCTAATGTCGTAGCGCCCGTGAATCTACTCCTGCAACTAGGATCCCAGTGCGACTGCAAGGTGAGCGGCAAACATATATCTAATTCTGACAATGGGTACGCCTACCGCAGCTACCTGGAGACTATTGACCCACGGTGGCGATGCCAAAAATAGCCACCTTTCGACACAGTTATGGATGAAGGACGTTGCCGGACACTTTGACGAAGCTAACGATGCTAAGGATAGCGGTTTCGTACATCGCAACAGACTCGTCAGATCTAGCAAAGTGATCGATCTCTACGGCAGACCCCATTGTGACCTTTTCCAACAAGACCGTGTACTGCTCAACAATGTCAACTTGAGACTGAAACTCACCAGAAGCAAGGATGCCTACTGCTTGATGACTTCGGAAGGTAATCCGGACTATCGTGTCAACATTACGAGCACCGTCCTCTACATTCGTCGAGTCGTGCCATCCCCTTCGGCTTCATGGAGGCGCTCAAGTCCAATACCGCCTAGTACCCCATCCGTCGCGTCGAGGTCAAAACTTTCACCATTGCCGCCGGGTCCCGCCGGGACAATCTCGACAATGTTATGGTCGGAAACCTGCCATCTTTCTGCCTGCTGGGTTTCGTCTCGAACAATGCTTTCAACGGTGCTTATGCCGCGAACCCGTTTAATTTCCACCACTATAACGTCAACTATCTCGCCTTGCAGGTGGATGGAAAAACGATTCCAGCCATTCCCTACAAGCCCGATTACACCGACGACCTGTACTTGAGAAACTATTTTTCTCTCTACCAGTCGCTCGACAACCTGACTTCCGACTCGACACCCCGACTCCCGTATCGACTATCCACTGGGCAACTGTCTGTACGCCTTCAATTTGACTGCCGACAAAAGCCAGGGACAGTGCCAATACAACTTTATTAAACAGGGAGCTCTCAGTCGACGTGACGTTCAAACAGGCACTCACCGAAACTGTCAACCTGGTGTTGTACATGGTCCACCAAACCGTTCTCGAGATTGACCAGACCAGGAACGTGCTATACGAACACTAGAAAGATGCAGACCCACAAACTGAGGGCTGCGGCCAGACGTCACAACAAACTCGGCCCATGTTTCGGTGGTGTGTACGCTTCCGACCAGTTGCCCGAGACGCCCTCCCGAGAAGCTTACATTGTCAACCTGGACCCTTCGACGAAGCCTGGTAGCCACTGGGTTGCCATCTATTTCGACAAAAGAAAAGCGAGCGTGGACTATTTCGACAGCTATGGTTTAAAAGCACGAAACATTCACATTTTACGTTTTCTCAAGAGAAACTCGACGTTCAAGACCTACAATCGCAGGGGCCTTGCAGTGTCGTATGCGGACAAATACTGCCTATACTTTCTATACCAAAAGGCGAACGGCTTGTCCATGAGTTGCATTCTATCAAAATTTAATCCTATGTCGAAAGACGCCAACGATAGCCGAGTCGTGAGATTCGTTTAACATTTTAAATGGAATACGACTGCGCCTTTCATCGATGCCGACTGCCAACAAAAGTGTAAAGCCTTACTCGCTGGCGGGGAAAGAGAGATGTTAGTCGGGCTCTTGCTTTGTGTAATGGACCTAGTTTCTGGAGCTTCACTCCAGCTTGTGTACCCTTCTTTTTTTACCATTGTGTAACGGGATTTAGGCTCTGGAGCTTCACTCCAGCTTATGTACCACTCTTTATCATTGTGTAACAGGTTTAGGCTCTGGAGCTTCACTCCAGCTTATGTAGCACTCTTTTATAATTGTGTAACGGGTTTAGGGTTCTGGAGCTTTACTCCAGCTTGTGTACCACTCTTTTATCATTGTGTAATGGGCTTTAGAATTCTGGAGCTTCACTCCAGCTTTTTGTTTTAAAGTTCAGGGAGCTTCACTCCTACTTTTGTCCCTCCACCTTACACCCGTAATAAAATGTGAAAAAAAGCAAAGGACCACTATGAAGGAGACTCATCTTTTCTCAATCCTACATGGTTTCACCACCACCCGTAGGAAGAGCAAAGAAAAGTGTGGTCCGAGGAGAAGTTTTGGGAAACTCCGAGCCAACATCCTTTTCACTGCAACGAATACCTTGACCTTGAAGACCACCCAATACTAAAACGTTCACAACATCCAATACTTGAGCAAAGAAAAGTGTTAGTGTCCATATGCACAGTGCTCCCTGTTTACTATAGTTTAATGTAGTACAGATGAGTTTAGCCCCACACTAAAGTGCACACACTAAAACGACCCCATACTAAATTGCACACAACAAATTTATACTAACCCAGGATACAGTTAGGTGCACCCAAAAATAGTATTGCTTGATTTGAGTTAGGATCACTACAGCTTAACCCTTGGATGATCACTTAGGTGCCTACTAACTACTCATGACTTCACACTTTATTAGCACTGCTGGCAGGCAGTGCTTATTAAGAGTTCGTTTGCGCACGAGAATTTCAGAAAATTGGACAGGAGGAGGCGGAGCGGCTAACAATGTCATAATGTTACAATGCTGCAACATGTAACAATAGGGTAACAGTTGGCGAGGCGCACAATATCGGATTATAGCTCACTCGAACAAGATACAACAATAGTTGGGTGCCGGGAAACCAACATTGTCGTTGTTTGAGTTAGCTAGCTCGTTGTGGAGAACCAAAATTAAATGGTCTTGATTTTTCCTTAAATCTTCAAGTTTTAAACCGTAGGGTGCGGCTGAAATAACTGAGTGACTTATTTACTTTTTCAATGGGGGCGTCGGGAAGCCAGTTGAATTGTTTTCGCGATTGTTGCCACGAAACTGAAACAATCCAGAATCAACTACTCTTCGAGATGACGCATGCTAAATCCAGAAATACGCTAATCTGTTGCCATCAAATAATAATCATGGGACAAACCTTCGGCAGAACTTAAACATAAGTATCCATTTCTAATGTTCCGTTTTTTCAAAAACAAAAATCGTTGGACAGTGGACACATATAAAATGGAAGCGAAAAAAGCCAACAAATTAACTGAACAAAAAATGGCTTTGCCGTTTAGAAAAGAAACAGAGCTCGTATCCCCATACTCACAGCCCTGAAGGTACACGAATAAAAACGGATTACAGTTCACTCGAACGCAACGAACTATAATTTGTACTCCAATTCGCAAAACGTAAACCCACAAACACACACAAAATAGACGCCATAAACAGCAAAACGCTACAAATTTGAAAGATAAAAATGCATACACAAAATGAACACAAATTATAGTTTGTTGCATTCGTGTGAACTCTAATCCGTTTTTATTCGTGTACCTTCAGGGCTGTGAGTATGGGGATACGAGCTGTTTTTTTTCTAAACGGCAAAGCCATTTTTTGCTCAGTTAATAGTTTAAAACTTGAAGATTTAAGCAAAAACCAAGACCATTTCATTTTGGTTTTCCACCTAACTTAGGCTGGCAATGCTGACTGATACAAGATACAACGACAATGTTACTTACCCCGTGCCCGAGCATCGTTGCGTCATGTTTGAGAGGCTCTAATACGAACTTATACGCCTCACCTCTTTATTACACCATTGTTCATGTTTCAGCATTGTAACATTTTGACATTGTTAGCCGTGCCGCCTCAGCCTACTTTTTGTAAATTCTCGTGCGCAAACGAATTCTAATAAGTATTGCCTGCCGGCTGTGCTAATAATACCCAACATCAGGAAACAGCAAACAGGAGGAGCAGCAGCAGCCCAAAAATTAAAAGTATCGGCTACAATTCAAAGTCACGTGGCTACAATTTAAAGTAACTTTTTTTTTTATTCTTCGTGCGCATGCTATGTCATAGCTACTGTGCCTAACAATTGTTGGCGCACGTGTAATGTATTTCCAACTTTCGTCAAAATAGTTGATTGTTGATGGATAAAATGAAAGGAACCGTGTTTCAGCTAAACGCAGAGTGTTTTAAACAAAACTAAGCTACGTTTTAAGCTACACACGTCTGCGTCTTTTTTGGGGCCAAAATTTCAACGAAATGTCGTGTTAACCTTTAGTTGCAAGAATTAATTTCTGATACTTTTTTTAAGGATTACATGGGTATGCCGTGGGATTCGAACCAACATTCGCTTTATTTGGAGACGAGGATGCTGACCGCTTAGCTCTTGTCCCAGGGGCCCCCTCACTAAGTACTTTCACGTTCAGTCAACAGTTGCCATCTGGCAACACCAAGAGCAAACATGGGAGGATTGTGGCAATGTAGGAAAGAAGAGGAGGGGTAGAGGGGAAGAGATGTTGAACGGGAGAAGAGACGAGGGGAGGGGAAGGAAGGATGAAAAGAGGAGATTACACTATTTGCTTACTGAATGTGCGCATCAAGCAGAAGGGGGAATGAATACGGGCAGGTGTCGCCAGGGGGTAGATGTTTCTTCGGGGTTAATAAATTTATAACCAATAACACCAGAGGTGCTGGGGAGAAAGGTCTGGAGGTATACAGACCCTACCCTGCTGCAGGGATCGACCGAATTTCGGTTTCGGTTTCAGTTTCGGTGTCACGACTCTCGGTGGGCCTTGCCCTCTGAGCTATTATATTTGCCTTGTAACTTCCGTCTGTATCTTCTGGTTGAGGCTCGGGAGTGAGCCGGCAGTGTTGTAAAGTTGCTCTTGTAAGGAATAAACATGTAGTATTATTGGAATCGTCGTGTCTACAATTCCTGAATAGAACAGTTACCACAAATTGGCGCCCGAAACGGACAACTTTAACCCTTGAAGGAATTTCGTCCACAACCAGTTGCACATAAACACCTTTATTCCTGAGACAGACAACACACGTCATTACATGGCTTCACTCGAGCGGCAACTGACATCGTTTCACACAAGTACATCAACTTGGCTTTACAAAGACTCACGGCAGATAGGGCGGTGGCGCCATCTGTCGAGCACAAACGTAACAATCATCACATGCTCCCACCCCCCCTACGAGAGCTTACCTCCGGGAAGCATGCAAAAACTCACCCCTCCTTAAAAACCTATACAATCCTACATTGCAAATCACATGCTCCCAACATCGAGCAAAAGAAACTTTTACAAATCTTCGTCGCCAACAACTACAATTCACCCTGTGTAATTTGGCACTTAACCCAAGGCAGGACTGCAGATTACACACTTTTAGTCGTAACACTCAATCCGACTTGGTCCACTAAAATGCCAAGGTAGACACTGTATAACCCAGTAATTCTAACATTCCAAACCACAATTCCGCAAGCACGTAGCGAACCGCGAATCACACCAAACCTTGCTCGAAACTCAACAATGCAATCTCCCCAACCAGCTCATCACCGGGGTGTACCGCAGCATGGACCAGCGTAACCTTGCCGAGAGGTGGCAAACAACATTAGTCCAACCGCTGGAGCAAAAGCAACAATAGCCCAGAAGGAACACACTCCAAGCCAAGCCCAAAACACAGGTACCGTCTCGACCCTCAATCCTTCACATAACCTACCGAAACTCTCGACTGACACACACCACCAGATTTAACTCAAATATCCACATGATGACAAAAATTATACATAATTTTACAGTCGGACACAACGTCACAGGGTAATACACTGCTGAATGTCGGGAGTAGTAGCAGAAGCCACCAACCAAAATGGTAGAGCGAGTGAGGCCAAAGCTCACACCTACACATATCCACAACCAATCTAGTTAAATTTTGCAAGTGTTCAATTATCCCAAAATGTCAGCAACCACGGGACTGATATCCAAAGTGCACAAACCAATACACAAAGTAAAACCTTCTCACCTCCTGCGTACAGCAACAAAGGTGTCTACAGGGTGGCCCCTCGCAACGGTAAGCTACAGAGATGCAACAAAAACCAACTCCTACTGCCCTAAGCTCCCTTGGCAATGCCAACGAAGGGGCCAAGTGTGTAACCTACCTCCCAGCACAATGTGCCAGGTGAGAGGGCTAACAGACCATTCACCAAGCACGAGCCTAACAGGAACTTAAACCACATTTTGCTTAACAGTGACTACTGACATGCGAAGCCTCTTAACCAGGACCCTTCTTAAAACATCGTAAACCAAAGAAAAGTGTATGCAAACACCAAGGACAACAGACCATAATCACCGACGTTATACACACACGGCACTTGTAGTACGCATCAACCATAGGTAACCCTGACTAGCGTCTATTACCGGGGCATGTGTGACAACAAGACAGCCAAACGCCAACTAGCTTTAACCGAAACAATAACATACACGATGCAAACTAAAAGGGCACCAAAGGAAGTAGTGGGAAGCCAACCGAAATTCCCCAATCAAAATTTGTTTCCCGAACACACCAAATTTTGATGAATTCCCAAGCAGGGAAAAACGTGGAGCGTCGGGGGGGTAGGTCAAAATCCCCGGGCCCCAGGAAGGCTACACCCGCATCCATTGGCACATATAGGCTAACACATGATAACTATGTACTTAGGCTAAAGCATACGATAATAGGCCAATACATTACAATTATTATTATGCTTGACAACAATCACAATTCGGTACAGTGACAACACATGGGGTATGATAAAGTCTACTAAGCAGTAGCCAGTAGGTTCCCTAAACGAAAATTACCAAAATTTCCAAAAATCTCATCGCCAAAACACTTTTGTTCCAGTTCGGTCAAAATCCAAAATGGTAGCAAATCAAGAAAGAAAATGTTGTAGTTACAGCTACTCAGAGAAGAAAAAAAATCAGTGCCCCCAAAAACTTAAGGTTCTCCCGTCAACTAAACCAATAGCCTACCCAACAAGTCAAATGGGTGGCGTACATCTATGATCTATTGAATTTCTTAAACAGCATAGGAAGAAAAAAAATCACAATCAACTTTGCATCATTTCTCCAGCCCAGAAATAAAAAATAAGGCGGTAGCCCAAATTTGACCACACGGACACTAAGTGATGCAAACTTCTTCCATTCGAAAAAAAGTTGAAGGTAGTGTCTTACTAGTAAACAATCGGTATTCGTGTAGGGAGCATCACAGGCGTTTACGTCAACACCATTCGTAATGGTTTCCTTAAACAAAGAATTCTTAGCATCACAGAAAATTGCTATACCTAATAATCCACCCAATGAGTAACAAGACATAAAACTACAATCCAATACATACCCTTCGTAGGCTAACGAAACGGAGAAATTAACCAGTACGGTATCTGAGCAATTAACACAAAGTCGGCAGGAGGTTGTCTAAGGACAAGGATAAAACTAAAAAAAAATTGCGTTGAAACACCATACTTTGACACACACTAACAGACCTGTAGTTAGTGCGGTGAGCAATGTGATCACAAATCATTAGATATGAAGATGCTCAATACCAAGTAGTATCTTATGGACGGCAAAACTCGACCAAGGCATGCACGTAGAAATTAGGGATAAAGATGACCAAAAGCAACAGGTCAAATTAAGAACCGACATGCCAAGTTGAACAATGCGACGACAAAACCTGAATAATATACACATGGGAATAAGCTAAGTAAATACTACAACCATTACCAGTAAACAATCAGTCGGTAAACATCTGACACGCTGAATACACAAGTCAACAGATGGACGGCGCATAGGCTAACACTCGTCAGGAGCCTTATCCAACCCGCACACAATAGGCTAGCGTAAGGCAGCTCGTTGCTAGGCAAACCAAATTTCCAACTTACATGAGCAATCCATCCCTAATGATTACCAAACATACATTATGTTAAGCACTTAACGTACAAAAAGACGATGGATATAAAAAGTGATACGAGTAACAGGGGATAACTTGAATATTGCAGTAACTATTCGATATGTTCTCTAACGTTTTATTTTTTTACGTTATGCAGCGTCCGATCTAAAACATCAGCATTAAACACGCGCACCAAACCGAATTCCCGGCGAGAATCGTAAGAGTATTTAAGGGACGCTAGATCCACGGGGAAAAAAAAATCATCATTACACGCAAGGCAATCTAATCTTAACTAATGCACACCAGGAATACCGACATGCCAACCGACATACCATATGAAAAATTTCGAATACACAATAAAAATTACACATATCAATAAACTAACAGGGGTGACAAATGTTCAGCATAGATATCAGTCCCCAAGATCGCAGAAAGTCCGGAGTTTACAGTGACCCACGTTGTGTCTCACCACGCCAACCATGCACTGGGAAGCCTAGACGATCTACGTCATCAAAAGTCCCGCCGTGTAAGAGCTTGTTGGAAATAATGTCCACAATGAGGCTATTGGCTGTAAAGCGAAAAAATGGAACTTGAGGCGAATACACAATCCAATCCTCGCCAACCGGAAGCACTTTTAAAACGGCGACCACTGACACTTGCTTCTCCGCGTACTTGTCAATCTTTAATAACGGCATCAACGATGACAGACGTCGGGATCTGGATTGGAAGCCCGCTTCTTTCAACAGAGCATAAAAACGCTTCGAATCAATTTGGGAGGTGAAGTTAGCAACCAAGCTACCAGCGCGGCTTCTTGAAGGCGAGAAAAATCATGCTTGGTCGCGGCAAATTCAGCAACATCCGACTCCGATGGAATTGACGCATCCGTCTCTGTAGACATTTCAACTGAACGGGCCCTGGGCTGTCGCAAGGGAGGTGGAAAGTCTTGCTTCCCGGCTCCAGCCGCTGGTACAGGTACAGGACGCTTCCATCGATGCTCCAAATACTTGTCCACTAATACTCGGTATATTGAACGAGTGCGTAAGGGGTAAATGAACGACTGGCAGGTGTCCGAAACGAATGAAAGCAAACCTTCCTTGCAGCGAATCCTTAATGACGGTATGGTGTAGCGATTAAATTCGAGTTTGAGCCAATGCGAAGGGTAGCGTTTGCGTTTGGCTTGGAAATTTGCAAGTTCACGATCTCTACCGTAGGAAACGATTAGGCCAAATTGACGGGCGACGTGCTGCATATGCCGTCGTTCCCCCAGTCTATATTTGCTAGGACACAATGCATCTCTTGCCAGAGGGTAACTGTCGTATAGTTCATACGCGGGGCGGACACGAGCGCTCCCATTACTAACGTGTGACGAAACGAACACCAAAGTGGGAGGTTGGGAAAATAGCCAAAGTTAACAAAAATTGGAACCACACCACACAAATCTGAATGTGGGACGACTAGGGAATACACAGGCAACGTTCGGGGTCAAAGTCGAAAGAAAGTTCTCACTCAAAGTTGTAATTTTCACACTTTCAAGAACCTCGAATCATTACGCGCACGTTAACACTATGCTGAGTAAAAGTTCGGGACCGGGCAGCAAAGACATCAATGAGAAAAGTCCTGAAATCTCACCAAACATGAAGAAATCCGTCCAGACGTCTTCCCTGGCCTGATACCACGTATAGATGAAGGTACTTGCACGTCCAAGGGTAATAAAAATCGATCGGAGGTGACCACGCACAGCGCACACTGACGAACGTTCAACTCACCGCAACTTGACTAGTTCATGACTTGAATTTCGTTCCAAGTATTATCGTATAATTGTTAGGATTGATGTTCGGGTGACCCTGATTTCATCAAATTGCCCTTCACTCACGTTTTGGTTCAAGAATTGTTGCGTGAACCTTTTGTAATCTTTTGTGGGATCTGATGACCTCACAAACCTGGCTATGAGGGCAATGCTGCGTAACCAGTGGTTGCCATGTGAATTTGCCTTCAGTGAAATTTCTTAGTGATTTGCCTGGTGATGCAGGCTGTTTTTACTGTTCGTGCTTGAGTGGAGGTAATTGCCTTCGACAAGGTTTTCCTGTCTGTGTAGATTGTCAAGTTTTGGGAAGCCTGTAGACTACTCACTTGCCACAGTGAATTAAATTTGGGGATATGTAGAGTTCAGTGAGCTGGTCAAGCCCGCTTCTGGAAAATTTTTCTTGGTCATGCTTTGGTGAATTGCACTGTCACAGGGCAGGCACATTGCTCTTGGTCGAATAATACTACATTGAGTTGGTGCAGCGACTTGGTAATTTGTGTGGCTCCCGTGTACCATGGTAGCCTATGTGGAGTTTTTAGGTTATGCAACTCGTTTAAATTTTTTTGTGTGTGTCTGGTACCCCGTATAGCTGACATTGATTGTACATTGATTGATTGGTTAACATTGTGTCAAACTTAAGTGTATGCGAAATTATTTACGAGGTTATTAGTGGTCATTGTGGCTTGATGATGTGAGTCCACAAGGGTTTTGGTTACTGTGTACGGAGTGAACAGTTTATATTGGTAGGCTACCTCGCTGTTTTAGTAGACTAGGACTTCTGACTGTATTGGCTACGGTTCAAATGTCATACATGTCTGTACAGGTGCCAGGTTAAACACCGAGTTACCGGGTAATGAGTACTATGCGCATGGAAAAGTATATAAACCTGAAGTATGGTGCGCATCCAAAATTTTGGGGCATCTTTGTTGGAGTGCAATTTTGGATATGGGGCGCAGTTTCACTCTCTTCACGTGATGGTGGTCGTTGCTTGTAATTTTTAGTTTGTAATTACTGTATGTGAAATTAGTTGGTACCGTACTATGTGTCTGGAAGGGTAAGTGGTTGTATGTGAAGAAGGGCAATAGGCTTTTGCAATGGAGAATTGTCGGTAGTCACTGCTGCTCGGTGTTATGTGCACTGAGTAGGTGTGTGGCAGGTCTGTGTGCCTCTCCACTCGTGGAGCTTAGGGCGACCGAGGTGGGATACCTCAGCTGCACACCATAGCAGTGATGGTCCCTGTAGACTCCTAGTTGCTGTACGGACCTTAGGTTGTTGGTAACATTTTGATTTTGCTGACTATCTCTCTTGAGGGTGGAAACTAGTGAATTTGGAATGGAATTTGTGATTTGAATTTCGGTCATTAGAAATTAGAAATTTAATAACTTGAAATTTGTTATGTTATTCGCCCATTGCTGGTTGTCGTTGACTAGGTATTGACTTGGCTAGTGCTAGTGTTTGTTATGCAACCTTGTGAGGTGAGTCTATACGAGTAACATAACGAGCCTAAAAACTCCACACAGGCTACCATGGTACACGGGAGCCACACAAATTTCCAAGTCGCAGCACCAACTCACTGTAGTATTATTCGACCGAGAGCAACGTGCCTGCCCTGCGACAGTGTAATTCACCAAAGCATGACTAAGAAAAATTTTCCAGAAGCAGGCTCAACCAGTTCATTGAACTCTTCATATCCCTGAATTTAATTCATTGGGGCAAGTGAGTAGTCTCCAGGCTTCCCAAAACTTGACAATCTGCATGACAGGAAAACCTTGTCGAAGGCAATTATCTCCACCCAAGCACAAGCACAAACAGTAAAAACTGCATGCATCACCAGGCAAATTATTAATAAATTTCACTCAAGGCTAATTCACATGGCAACCACTGGTTGTGCAGCATTGCCCTCAAAGCCAGGTTTGTAGGTCATCAGATCCCACAAAAGATTACAAAAGGTTCACGCGTGAATTCTTGAACCAAAACGTGAGTGAAGGGTAATTAGATGAAATCATGATCACTCGAACATCAATCCAAACGATTATACGATAATACTTAAGATACATTGCAATAGGGAGTAGCCTACAACCAGCAATTTGCTGAGGGCAAAACTGCGGAATGGTACAAATCGACGATTTATTTACAAGTAAACAGAACAGTTCAGCTTCGCAAAACCTTAATAACTAGCGGGTACATGATAACAAAACACACTGATATTACTGATTGGGATAAATAGCCCAAAAATTTCTGAAAAAGCCACATGCTATGTGCACCAAAAATTGCGATACAGGCCGATACAATAACTGGCAGACCAACAACAAAACGGACAGTTTGTCTTATTGCAGGGTGGCAACAAAAGAAAGTTTTTCATCACCAATTACGCCAACAGCATGAATCAACACTTGCCACTGTTACAAGACAAGCCACCGAAACAGAGCGTGAAGCCACACCAAGAACCTGAAAATGTCTGAGGCAGTACATTGTGTACACACTCTTGAAGAAGATGTGAACAAGATTGTCTCTTGCGTGTGCGATGGAACCATCGAAACTCAGGTGCGGATGCCAGGCAGGGACTGCTAACGATTAACTCACAATTAAAAAAAAAACCAAGTATTTCCATCTGGTGGATTTGACTGCAACATCCGCTCTTCTTTCACACTCTTGAATGTCGGCAACCAGACAAAGTTGACACCGGGTGGAAACGGAAATCGGAAACCGCGTGTTCGTTGGGAAGGGGGCACAAACCAAAACCAATGTTTCAGTGTCGTGACCACTGCACGATCCATACTCATAACTACACAGTGATGGGGTACTCAATCTGGCTTCCATTGACCTGTGTTGCTTTGGAGTGGGACCTGGATAACGCAATTTTCCCAGGGCTACACATATTGCGGACACCGACAATGCTTGCGCAGGAGGAGTCGCACAAGGTGAGGATGATTCCACCCATGATTCACCAACTTTCGATGCAACACTCACACCATCGCTTTTTTGACCAATCACCGGGTGACTCATCGGAAGGTAAACAACATTTCTTCTCACCGACAACAGCTATCTGCGTGTGAAACCAATCTTGCAGAGTGTGTTGGTAACCCTCTTCCACTTCAAAGTACTCTTCACACAAATCTGTAGGGTTTATGTCTTCCTGCAGGGCCGAAAACACCGATTCAGTAACGAAAATTGGACCAGTGAAACAGCTGTTAATTTCAGTATTAGAAACGGCTAATTCGTCACTCGACGACACTTGTTGCAACACCAACCATTCCTTCAGAAAATTCTCATAAGTTTCTTCCACTTCAAAATTCATGGCAGGCGGAAAGACGTCAGTGTAGCACTCAACTACATTTTCCACACTTTTGAAAACGGTAGCCGTCACAAATTTTGGCTTAGGGACAAACTCTGGAGCTGTAGCATAATACAATATGTCGCCAGGTTGAATATCAGCGAAACCAATCCCAGCTTCGACAATCATATCTAAAGTTTCTTCCCAAGTTAACCCTTCCTCCAAGACACGCCATCGGATGACTGCTTGCTTGAACTGTGTTTGGTGGCACTTAATCACTTCAATTGCGCCAGGATCACTACCACGTCTCTGCAAGTCGTCAATGCAGTCCAGATGAAATTTTATCTTCGCCTTCAAAAATTCTTGCTCTGACGTGAGCAGAGGCTCCGCAGCTGAAACAGCAGGTGTGGGTGGACATTTCCGCGAGCGACGAACCATGGTTAGTTTCAGAGTTCACCATAACATACACTGCCAATCATGGAAATCCAGTGAAATGTCATAAGAAAGTTTGTGCTCACACGTACAGACACTGGTGTGCGGATAGTTCATCATGCTGTTAGGTTCGCAGAAAATTCGAAAATTCGACATGAAAACAAAAAGTGTGCTTGCGATCGCCATTTCACGTGTTCTTTATGGGCGCCGCCATTTTGTTGCCGGTCACGAGAGGAAGTCACGAGTCACGATGATTGTTCGAGACGATACGAGAAAGACGCCAGGTTTTCGCGTCAGCCGACAACTAACGAGTCACGTAACAACGAGTTCATTCACGGTGGCCTAGAACAAATGTGGTTCCGGATTAGCACATTTTCAGCAAAGCAAAGTTATAGCTGAAGAAAATCCGCACCGATTGTCAGAAAAGGCTGATCTAAACACTGCACACAGCTTCGAGAACAGCATGGCATCGTCGAAATAAAATAGTTCGTGGCACAAAATAAAGGTACGACACGATTATCGGAACAGCTCAACGGGCAGTACTTCACATTTCCAATACTTACAGTCCAGACATTAGGATTTTCTTTCGCGTCCACGGAGGTCAAAAGACGGGATCGGACCTGTTCTTAGGGTGCCAATTTGTAGCAGGAAGGGCAATAGGCTTTTGCAATGGAGAATGGTCGGTAGTCACTGCTGCTCGGTGTAAAGTGCGCTGAGTAGGTGTGCGGCAGGTCTGTAGGCCTCTCCACTCGTGGAGCTTAGGGCGACCGAGGTGGGATACCTCAGCTGCACACCGTAGCAGTGATGGTCCCTGTTGACTCCTAGTTGCTGTATGGTCCTTTGGTTGTTGGTACATTTTGATTGTGCTGACTATCAGTGGAAACTGGTGAATTTAGAATGGAATTTGTGCTTTGAATTTTGGTCATTTGAAATTAGAAATTTAATAACTTGAAATTTGTTATGTTATTCGCCCATTGCTGGTTGTCGTTGACTAGGTATTGACTTGGCTAGTGTTAGTGCTTGTTGTGGATGCTCTCTCGTCCCTTTAGTAGACCATGGGCGACTCAGTGGCGTTCGGGGTGTCTACTGGACCTATTGTGGTCTCTGTCTTTGGAACTTGGAGGCTATCGGCACCCTATGGGTTAAGGGAGGAGGGGCCACCCAAATTATGAGTTTGTTGTGAAACCTTGTGAGGTGAGTCTCTGCCCGATCAGCGGCTTGGTAGAAAATCTTAGTGTGGCATGCTTGGTGTAACATGTTGTTGCTTTTGACACTCTGTTTTCCTGTATTACTCCAATGACAACGATGATTGTGACTGCATGAATTTTTTCAAAAAAAAAACCTTTTTTTTGCTACTTCAGGCTATGAGAGCTGGAAGGTTTGTCAGATGCCATGTATTGCTTGAGATGGTTATTACATGTTCATGATTTGTGTACGGGAACTGTCATGCGCTGCCCTTGGGACAGGCCTACTCGCAGCTCGTAGGTAGCAGCCCGGAAGTCTGCTCTCGTTCGGGTGGAGCATGTCACGACTCTCGGTGGGCCTTGCCCTCTGTGCTATTATATTAGCCTTGTAACTTCCGTCTGTCTCTTCCGGTTGAGGCTCGGGAGCGAGCCGGCAGTGTTGTAAAGTTGCTCTTGTAAGGAATAAACATGTAGTTCTATTGGAATCGTCGTGTCTACAATTCCTGAATAGAAGACTTACTACATCGGTACCAAAACCAGCAAATTTTCGGTTTCGGTTCTTGTTTCGGTCATGAATTTATAGTTCAGTTTCGGTTTTGGCCGAAACCCTCAAGTAGGTATTGCTCCCACTTGCCTCTTGAGGCCCTGCCGTTTGGGACCCCCTGGCTGCCGTGTGGGACCCGTTGAGCGTTCTCATAACAGATGGCGCCAGCTTGCCGTGAACCGCGCGTTAGGCGAGCGGTCTCTTCCGTAATAATGTGTACCAAGACTTGAGGAACCTTTTGTGTAAGGAAATAATTAATGGCTTAATTATTATTCATAACAGAAACAATACAATTTTGCAATTCAAAGTTTACACTTCGCCACTAAAAAATGAACAATCACAAACTCTGTCCACTTGTTCACTCTGTTCTATTTGTGATTATTCATTTTTTAGTGGTGAAGTGTAAACTTTGAATTGCAATGTCGTACTCACGCCACAGAAAACACCGCTTGACAATACAATTAATTAATTGGATGCATATTTGCATAATATCATACATTTATTAAATGCATGAGCCGAGTATTTATTCAGATAGATCAAAACGACTCCAGGTAGCAAATATAATTGGGAGTCCTTCTTCAAAGACGACCGAGAGGCGGCAAGATCGTTTGAGACTGAACAAGTGTAATTACACCTATTGTTAGAGTTTAAAGGATGGCATTACCAGCTGACATTATTTACGACAGTTTCGTAGAACCTAAATGACTTTCTAGAAGTAGATTTAATTATGGTAAGATCGTCGCTCGTGATCGATCACTTCGTGGAATAACAATAAATCCCTCCCACACGGAATGGCGGCATATACCTTCAAAGCGCCGCATACGAGGAACAATTAATGAACCCGAAAGCAACAATAGAATGATTGACATGCATAGAAGTCCCATTTGGCGATAAGGGCCCAAGCTGTCCAAATGTTACTATAGTCAGCATTTCAATAATAAATCAATACTACAATCGAACGATCATGGCCGAAAACGCCACAGTATTTAAACCGATTCTCAGAATGCATGATATCATTCGATCATCAGCCGCTCAACAGTTGTTAACTAGTTCACGCCAATCAAATTCCGAAGGCCCCGATTTCAGAAGTACGCCAGGCCGATAGCCGTGCCGAGTTGGTGACGAGGCTTCACTGCCAAGCTAAGCCGAGTGCCGATGGCCTCACTCAAGCTTCTATAATAGAGCTTGGAATTCTGATTCAATAGCCATAGCTATGATTGATTATGCTTAACTAGTACCAATCCGTATGCTACTAAATTAACCCGAGATTCCTTAATTTAACTTAGAGAATATCATAATGATTAGGTTTACCGCTCGACTTAATCCGTAATGCCATTCGTTAGACTCATTGCCGATAATTGTAATCGATACAATCAAATCATAACAATCTGTCATTGATTTAATTCGCCATATTGTGGGGTAAATATTGTGTACACCGGAGTGTCAATTAAAGGCCCAGTATAATTGGATGTTTGCTTATTATTTAGCCTACCTATTTTATACATAATTAGTGTTTTATACAATTGATTGCCCTTATACCATCCAAGATAATAATGTTTATGTAAGGAAATTAATAATGGCTTAATTAATATTCATAACAGAAACAATACAATTAATTAATTGGATGCATATTGCATAATATCATACATTTATAAAATGCATGATATCTATTTATTCGAATAGATCAAAACAACTCCAGATAACAATTATAATTGGGATTCCTCTTCAAAGGTGACCGAGAGGCGGCAAGATCATTTGAGACTGAACAAGTGTAATTACACCTATTTTTAGAGTTTAAAGGGTGGCATTACCAGCTGACATTATTTACGACAGTTTCGTAGAACCAAAATGAGTTTCTAGAAGTAGATTTAATTACGATAAGATCGTCGCTCGTGGCATATACCTTCGAAGCGCCACATACGGGGAACAATTAATGAACCCGAAAGCAACACTATATTGATTGACATGCGTAGAGGTCCCATTTGGCGATAAGGGCCCTAGCTGTCCAAATATTTAGCATTTCAATAATAAATCAATACTACAATGGATCGATCATGGCCAATAACGCCACAGTATTTAAACCGATCCTCGGAATGCGTGATATCATTCGATCATCAGCCGCTTAACAGTTGTTAACTAGTTCACGCCAGTCAAATTCCGAAGGCCACAATCCAGAAGTACGCCAGGCAGATAGCCGTGCTGAGTTGGCGACGAGGCTTCGCCGCCTAGCCAAGCCGTGGGCCTATCGCCGCACTCAAGTTTCTATTCAAGTATTCTGATTCATTAGCAATAGCTATGATTGTTTATGCTTAACTAGTACCAATCTGTACGCTATTAAATTAACCCTAGATTCCTTTAATTCATGTAGAGAATATGATAATGATTAGGTTTACCGCTCGACTTATGCCGTAATGCTATTAGTTCGACTCATTGCCGATAATTGTAACGATACAATCAAATCATAACAAATCTGTCATGATTTAATTGGCCATATTGTGGGGTCAAGATTGTGTACACCGGAGTGTCGATTAAAGGCCCAGTATAATTGGATGTTTGCTTATTATTTAGCCTGCCTATTTTATACTTAATGTTTTATACAATTGATTGCCCTTATGCCATCTACATATATAATAGGCAGCAGGCGGCCAAATCACCGGCCACGCCATTCCGTCGTACAATCAAGTACCCCACCCTGTAGTGCTACCTGTTAACGGGATTCGCCTTCAAGTTCGGGTTGGGACACTTTTCCAACGTCTTCGAACAGATGGCGCCATTTACCAAACCTGCCATGTCGCCGTCTATTGACGGCCTTGGACTAGACGTTCGGGTTATAACACCTTTTCCAAAGTTGTTGAAGAGATGGCGCCACTTACCAGACCAGCCACGCCGTTTTTGGGTTCGTTTTTTGGTATTGTTGTGGTGCCAAAGCCGCCAACAAAGTGTTAGTCGTGTGGACTGTGCCATTGTCGGCGTTTGAGCTTAAAAAAAACAACCCGTGTCTACTAAACCAGACAACTTTAAACCAAACGACGATTGGTTCTTAATTTTGAGGCCCCCAGTGGGCCTCGAAATTGGCAGCTTGATACGATGGAAAGGCGCATTTATTTCCCAAATGTTCACTTCCAGAAAGGAGTTGGAATTGTTTTTAAGTGATCGGCAACAATCATTGCTTGCAACAATGTAGCCATGCACGGTACGAGGTGAATTGTTTCAAAGGATTAACTTAAACATAGGGCTACTTGCTTACTGAATGCTGGATTTCTCAGGGCTTTTTTTAGCCTTCAGTCAAACATACGCATGCGACTTTTCCGGGGCTGCACCAAAGGGGAAATGTCACGGGGTGGCGTTTTCGGGGGATGCGGAAGAGGGTGCCAGGGCAAGTGTGTGTGGCGGCCAATGCATGCTACCGAAGTGAATTGTTTCAAAGGATTAACTTAAACATGGGATTACTTGCTCACTGAATGCTGGATTTTTCAGTGATAGGGTTTTTTTTAGCCTTCAGTCAAACACACGCCAGCGACTTTTCCGGGGCTGCACCAAAGGGGGAATGTCACGGGGCGACGTTTTCGGGGAGGGGGAGGCTGGCAAGCGTTTATGGGGGGGGGGACACGTATGCAAATCCGGGCGGCAGCAGGGGGTGGGGGTATTGGGGTTAAAGTAATTGTGTGTGGGGGGGGGGAGGCCATATGTGGGACCCATTCACATGTTCGGTCTTCGGTTTGATAATTTTAAAACCAAAGACCAAACACCTGAGGTGCCAGAGGGAAGCGAAGAGATATTCAGAACCCACACTATGGGGGTGCAGGAACGGGGTGCGGTAGGGGAAGGGGGAGCAGGGATGTGTGGGTGGTGGGTAGGGGCTGGGATGCGCAGCATGCGCACGGGCACAACTAGTCCTATATAATAGTGTTTATTCTGGTCAAATGGTCACTGGAATAGAACATTACAATGGAGTCATAAGTGTGATTCAATTCCCCCTAATGCCCGAAAAAAAAGAAAAATAATACTAATAATTTAGGAGCATTCAGTTGTATTTTATAGAAAATACTGCCATTTTCCGCACTTTATAGTCCTTAAAAAGCTGAAATTTTAGCGTTAAAATTCGGGTCTGATTTTTTTCCCCTGATAGTCAACAACGATAGTTGGTTTGTAAACAGAATTTTAACAAATCAAAAGTACGGGAAAATATAACATTGTTGATTTAGCTTGTATCTTGCAATTGTTGGTTGACATGTTCAATACTATGAAATATGTCCAAGTGTATTATCTTGTGTGCATTTAAAGTGTATTTGCTTTAAATTTTCCACAATAAGAGGAAATTTTGGTCAAATTTTGGTTAAACTTATAGGCCTAAATTCAATTCAGTGTATTTGGTTTATTAGTCGCTAAGTGCTAATTTTTTGTGAAATTGATTGTGGTTGCTCTTAAAATAACCACCGTCAAATTATTGCCGACTTCAGGTGTTAAAATTAGGGAAAATTTCCTAATTTTCCATTTTAAAGGGAAAATTCATCATTTTAGTGCAAATTTGTAGAAAATTGTACAAAATTTTCAAAGTGCTTAAAACTTAAGACTTGTGCTACAATTAAGTTTAAATCCACTTTAAGTTAAATATTTGCTTAAAATTTAGTTAAATAATGCCTAGAACTAGAAGTAATCATGCTAGAGGCACAGTTCAAGTCTCTTCGAGAGGCAGACAAATTAGAAGTCCAGTATATCGCCAGATTTGTGGATTTGTACGAGTCAGTACTACTAATTTGGACAATACTAATACTACTCAAAATGAATCGGATACAGAATCAGAGTATTCTGATACCATCGACGAGATCGATGATGCAGTAAATTTGCCACCTCCCAAACGAGTTCAATCTCGCTCAGCTAATCGCTCTAATCAAAATACGGGTAACGCTAAAGATCGAACTAGATCTAGATCGCCACGTAATAAACGTACAAATCAAGTATCTTTAAATTCCCAAGTACCAATTAGTACTCAAGTACATAATCAAGTGTCACCAAATAATCAGGTGCACGCTAACAAAAATGAGCAATTCAGCCATAACTTGCCACTAAATGAAAATGTACCATTAAACCAAAGTGTGCCACTAAATCATACCAAATCAAACTACGCCTTTAACCCAAACAGTGCCGTAAATTTAGTAACGCCACAGCACAATCGGGTAACACTAAACTTAACGCCAACTATGCCAACCTTGCATATGCAAACAAGCGCTCAAACACCGCCTAATATTCAAGTGCCAACAAATTCGCAAATACGGAATCATTCCCAAGTTCCCATTACCCCAAATGTAGTGATAAATCCCCAAATTTCAAATGGAAATCAAACACCGCTAACTTTTACCCCAAATCAGAGTAGCGGAATACAAGGTAATTTGATGGTTGAAGCTCACCTTCAAAAGATTTTAGATCATACTTTAGCAGTATATTTGCAGTCAAATAGTGATAATCTTATGGCAGTAAATGATAATCATTTAGAAATGCTGAAAACTATTACCGAATCAACTCAATCTAGAGATTCACAAACTAAGTCTAGACTTTGGGAAGAATTATGTTCAGCCAAGAAATCTATCCTACCTTTTGCAGGGGATGACTCATTAGACATTTTCGCTTTTGCATTAATGGTCGAAAATGTACGCACATTAGATCCTTCACTACAGGATTCAGAACTAGTTTCAGCTGCATGTAGTAAATGTACAGGTCCAGTCGCAATTTATTTAGCCATGAATCCTCATATAGCCACTTCCCGAAATTGGGACAGCTTTAAAGAAATTTTAATCGATAGAATTGGTTGCGGAGGTGAAATCGTCACCCCTACGAAGTTCTACACGGCGCGACTCAAACAGGGAGAAACTATCGAACTTTTCGTTGCCAGGCTAGAGAAAATGGCTTCACAACTTTGGCGAGTTAAACCTTCCGATTCGGATGCACAACAAGCATTTAAACAATTAGCTAAGGATGATGGTATGCGTTCAGTATTTTTACATGTTATGCCACGAGAAATTGAAACTCATGTAACATCACAAATGCATACTACGTTCAGGGATACGTATAATTCAGCCATTTATAAACGTTAAGTTTTAGCTGGATTCCAAGGCGATGAAAATGATCGTAACTCAAATAAATCAGGCACTAAACAACTTTCTAATACGGAAGCAAACAATTTAGCTTTTGACATAATGCTAGATAAAATGAATTCCATAGAGAAAGGCATAACTAAGCTTAGTAACGCTAAAGGTAAAAATGTTGAAGCTAAAGTTAGTGCAGTAAACACCAATGTAAACCAAGTTAAAATGTGCTACCGTTGTTCAGCCCCAGGGCATTTAAAACGAGAATGTCGTACAAAAGACATAAATTTACAGGTAGTCGTTGGGAGAAAACTAAACAGGAAGGAGGATTTCCAACAAATAAATCTAACAGCAAAAATGGTCACGGAGGTAACCGTTACAGGGGAAACAACCATGGTAAACGCGGAAATTATTTTTCTGGTTTTGACAATCGGGATTCTATTCAGTTCAACAGAAAAATAACCCTTACTCATCCTAGCAATAACGGTAACAATGGTTACAATAACGGAAAACAAAATCAAAATTCCGGTAATAATAATTACGGTAAGAACCAAAACCAAAATAGAAATCAAAATCAAAACCAAAATCAGCAACGACAAAATAACAACGGCCAAAACCGTGTTCCACAACACGCTACAGACGTAAACGAGGGTAATGACTCATGTCAAAATGGTTACAATTCAAAAAACGAGTTAGTAGTCTGAATGTGAACAGGGATTCAGAACTAAACTTAAATCAGTCAGAATAGAGCAATAATGACGATCAAAATCCACACGTCAGCTCTGTTCGAGCTCAAACTCCTGTTTATCAAACTAATGAGGTAAATAATACTCACTCTTTAAACGTAAAATGCGTTTCATTATTTTCAAAAGAAGATGCAAATAAATTAAAGCTCGATTTGAACTCAAACGTCGAATGGCACCTGCTTTGCCAGATTGCACGTTAGCTTTACCACGTTTGGCCTCATATTTTGGCAAAATCCATCAAAATATGTTGCGAGGTCTATAGAGAGTAACAAAAATTTCGTAAATGAATTT